>JAOYNC020144599.1:0-20262 GCA_025802115.2 Bertia moriformis
TATGCGGCTGTCGAGGCCGGAAAGTGCGTGACTATATCCCGGCCCCATTTTTCTTCTCCCCCTTTTCTTCTCCCCCCTTTTCTCCCCCCCCTCATTCTGGACCTTGACTGACCGTCTCGCAGGCACTGCTTCTGTGCGGATGAGCTGGCCGATTCCGCACGCAAGGTAAGCACCGGCTGGTGCGGGACCCCCTGCGCCAGCGACCCGGCCGTGTCGTGCGGCGGCTCCGGCTTTGCGGTGCTCTACTCGAACCGCAAGCTCTCCCGCTCCGGCGCGGCGGCCTCTCGATCGGGCACTGTGGCCGCCACCAGCACCACCACCACCACCCCTTCAGCCTCTTCCTCCCTTGCGACCACGGCCGAGGTGGAGGCAGCGGCCCTCAGTCCGGATGGTGGAGACCCCAGCGGCGGCGGCGACCTTGTTTCCCTCTCTGCCACCGCCGCCTCCCGCGATGGCGGCCGCAAGGCCGCCCTCATCGTGCCCCTTGTCCTCTTCGCGGCGTGTGTATTTACCCCACTCCTCGCGCTCCTCTGGCGGGCCCACTCGCGCGGCGATTATTACCGTCGCCGGGATCGGTTCCGCCCTCGACTCGACAGCGCGACGCTGCAGCCGCGCCTGACGGCGCTGCCCAGTCCGACGCTGTCGCAGATCATGCCCGACGGGGATGAGGACGAGGACGAGGATGGCGATGGCGACGTGGACGTGGGCGTGGGAATGTACGGGCGGACGATCCGGCGGCCGGGCAAGGCGCTCGAGATTCTAGGCGCCAAGGGCAAGAATACGCTCGGCCATGCCCCCGCCGAGGGTGCCTCGGCGGGCCCCCCCGCCAAGGCCCATACCGTCCTCGGTTTGCGCGAAAAGACGGTCCGGCCCCGGCGGTTCTCGCTGCCGCCGCCATCGACCATGGCCGCTGCCGTCGCGGCTGCAACTGCCGCGGTGTCCGCGGTGTCCGCGGCCTCCGCAACCAGCACTGCCGCCCTCACACCGGCGGCCCCGCCCGCGAAGCCTCTACCCCCGCCGCCATCAGCCCGGCCTCGACCGCGCTCGGGATCGCTCCCCGCAGGCCGGAGCGCGGTCGGCATTCGCCACCGCTCCCCGGCCCTCCCCCCCCCGAGCCGGCCGCTGCCGCCGGTGCCGCCGCCGCCGCCGCCAAGAACGTCCATGCCCCTCCCGCCGCTGCCCCTGGTGATCGGCAGGGCCGTCACGACGGGTGCTGGCTTGAAAGATGTGACGCTGTCTCCGCACACACCGCTGATGAGCCACCCGGTTGGCGCGGCGACGCCGGCGCCGGCGCAGGTTCACGGGCACGACTTTGCCTATGCTCACGGCGCTGGCGCCCGTGCGCCCGCGGCCTCGTCGGATGAGGACGTGTTGTTTTTCGTGCCCGAGCGGGGACAGCAGCAGCAGCAGCAGCGACACGGGCGCCAGAACCAGCATGGGCACCAGGATCAGAACCAGCACCAGCACCAGCACCAGCACCAGCACCAGCACCAGCACAACGGTGAACAGATCCTGACCAGTGCCGTATACAGCCCCGGCCAGCCCCCCGCTCCCTCAGCCCCGCACCGCCCCCCCCGCTGGGACGAGGTGCCCCCCAGCCCGGGGTCGAGCGGCAGCGACTGCAGCGACACGACGGTGCGGCATGATACTGACTTGATCCGGGCCGCGGATAAGCTGCGGCAACGGCGAGTGGCCGAGACTCCAGGGGGCGATTACGAGCCGAATGCTTGGTGATGGTTTTTTTTCCGTTTTTTGGCCTGGCCGTGGACTCGTGTTATAGACGGAGGATTTCTTCTGGTCTCGATCTTGGGTTGTTTTTTATGTCATTGCGGTGCGAGATGGCGCGCCCTGGCTCGCTCTCATCTAGGGATGCTAGCGATCACTTGTTGGGTGGGCATCCGGTTTGCTGTTTGACATGTACTTTATATATCTGCCTGCCATATTTATAAGCTGGTCTCTCGTTCTCTTCGAGCGTGATCCCACCGGTATCATGTATCACCAGTCACTGATCGAATCATCATATCAGGGTCTGTTCCACTTTTACCGCTTTCCCGACTGGCTCGATGGCTAGCGAATGCAAGCTCGAGGGGGGGGGATCAGATGCAAGGCAAGGAAAGAGCGGGCGAGGGCGTATATGATGATCAAGTCGTCTTCTTGAAGGGGGGGTCTCTCCATCGATCCAGAGGTGGGGCTTATCTCTTGGGAGTCGGGTCGGCTCGAGCAGCGCCCGCCCCACCCGGTGCGAACAAAGCTCGACGCATCCGGCCGCCAGGCCACGCCATCGACCGACTGCCGATCGACCGGCGGGAAAAAAAGCTGCAAAAAATGACCCATGGCCCGGCATGCCCCCCCAAGTCCGGCATTTACGTGCGAAATCGGCGAGTGATTGACTCACGGCGGGTGCTCTCCGATATCGGACTGTCAGCAGGTATTTGGGATTTGGGAAATCACATGCCCAGAGCCAATTTAGGTCGGTCACCGCTCATCAGGCTAGCACATGACGGACGCGGCCGACCGATCCGCCAGGCCCCCGCCCATCCGCCTCCCCTCTCCCTGCGCTGACTGCCGGGTTGCTGGGTGCATGGGTCGGGGGCGGGCCTCGACCGCGCGCGGGGCGGGAGGGGGCATGCCCAGGGGGGGGGCCAGAGAACCGGGATGGAAAGCGCGGGCATCTGCTAGCTGGCAATCCACACAACAGACGCACGGGATGCAGCATGCCAGACATGTAGCTGCTGCTGCCCGTGTGCCCGTGGTTGCCTCGAGTCCTGGCCCGGCTGCTGGTGATCTGCCACTCGCCAGCCAGCCAGCCAGCCAGCCTCGTCCCCGTCCCCGTCCCTACCGGGGCGTGAGCACACCGGCCTGGGCCCCCCTGAACGGGTAGATGCAGCGCCCACCACTGGCCAGGCCGGCCAGGCCGAGGAAGTGGATGGTCCTCTCGCGGTGGGGCGGCGTGCGAGAGAGGCTGGGCCGGCTCCATTCCCATTCCCTATAAAAAAAGCGCCGTCGCCGGGGCAGCGGTCGCGCGAACTCACTCGGCAGGACCAGACCGCTGAGGCGCAAGGTCCGGACTCTTGATGCATCGACGGGCCTGCCGACAAGCCGGACGGAGGGGTGGGCTGCTCGAAGCCAACGCCCGGGGCCATCGCCGAGCGGGGCTGGACGTGGAGGGAGGGGGCGGAGGAGCGACGGCGGCTGGATCGGGGCCCGGGGCCGGGCCGGCAGCCAGGCCCACTTGCCATGGCATCAGAGCGGATTCAGCCCGCGCATATCCAGCCCGACCATATCTACCCATCTACCACGGCCAGACTGAGCAAGACTGAGCGAGCTTCTTCAAGGTCCGGCTGGGTGGGCTTGGGTGGCGCCGAGGCGGCGGCGAGAACTGTTATCGGGGCGGTGGCCGGTCGAGGAGAGACAAGAGAGACTCGATATATTTGCCTGCCCGTGGCTTCAGCTCAAACTGCGAGGCGGCCCGTTGACAGGGGCAGTCGGGCGCCGGGCTGGAGCCAAGCCCCGGACCAGGACCCGGACCCGGACACTTTGATAATCACCACAAACTCGGTCAATAACGAGATTCCAGATTGAACACAGCGGTAAATACACACACGCCCCCACCACTAACCAGCAGCGCCTGCATAAATGCGCAGCAGCACCTCGCCGAGGTGGGAAACAACCGCGGCCCCCTCCGCTTCCCGCTTCCGGCCTCCCGCTTCCCGCTTCCCGCTTCCCGCTTCTCGCTCCACGCTCCCCCCCAGAGTCATGGCCCCCCCAATGGATGTACTGAAATCCCACCATGCGGAGCACCCGAGTAAAAAAGGGGACATCCGGGAACCCCCCCGATCGATGCGAGATACGAGAATACCGCGCAATCTTGGCGCGACGAGGCGGCCGCGCATTATCTACCCACACGCCACCGACCGCCCCCTCTCCCGCCCCCCCTCTCTCCCCATCTGCTCTCGGGTCTATCTCGGCCGAGATATACCCGGCAGGCCCGAGCCGTCAGCAGCAGTCACATGCGGTCGCAGTCGCATCATCAATTGTACGACCCGGAAAGGGCAGGCCGCTGCTGATTCGCCCGGCTCGAGGCCGTGCGTTCTCGTGCCATCCACACCCTATCGCCATCCACACCCTATTGACCCGGGTGAAACCAGTTCTGCCGCGACCGAGAGGAGAAAAAAACCCCACCCTGCACTAAGCAAACGGAATGCCGAGCAAGAATGGCGACCGGGCCCGGGCCCGGGCCTCGGGCCCCGGATACGTTCGTCTCGCAAGTCACCATTCCATCCACCCATCCATCCGCCCGCCCCGCCGGGATCGGCGAACACGCGCCGTAACCGCCCGGTCTGCGACACTTGAACAGTCACTTGACCAGAGACGAGAGACTGGCCTGGCTTGCGCGGCATGCGGCATGCGGGATCTTCAGCCGCCAGCCGCCATCCTTCCAGTCCTCGGCCATATTCTGCTTGGCGCGGATGTCTGTCAAAAAGAAGAAATGGCTCGGGCCAGGCCAGGAAGCCAAAAATAATACGTGGGGCAGGCAGGTGGCCATCTGCAGCCAGTGAGCGAGAGCGAGAGAGCGGGAGAGCGGGGCGTCATGCGGTCATCCAGCCACACCCACCCACCTCTCCGTGCGCGCTGGCGGCGCTGGCACTGGCACGCTGGCAGCATTGCTCCCTCCGGTCCCTCCCACACACACGCACGGCACGTCTCCCAGGCCTCCCCCGGCTCGTGCGCTCTCCGCCCTCCGCTCTCCGCCCGCCGCACGCGCTGTGCTGCCCTGCCTGTGCTGCCCTGCCTGTGCTGCCCTGCGCCGACCACCGGATGCACCCCATCCGCTCCCTTTCTACCCCCGACGGCGGCGTGGAGCATGATTGGCGGCCAGATGATGGGGGCGTGCTGCGTGCTGCGGGGGCTGCGTCAAGTGTTCCGAGAGGCTGAGAGCTGGTGTTCGGGCGTGCATGCAGGGAAAACCTGCCACCACCGCTCGACCGGGCTGCCGCGCGCTGATCAAGACGGTCAATTGAGCTCCCAGGGGCGCGGGGAACGAGCGACGGCAGTTGACGACGGCCAGCACGCCGGCCAGAATGAAGGACTATATACACCCCAGCAATCCCGCTCTTGCTTTCGGTTGCACCGACCCCTCCCTCTGAGCTTATCTGAGCTGGGTGCGAGGGTCAGCGCGGCCAGACCAGGGACATGGCCGGAGCGGCGAACTCGAGCCAAGACATGGCCGGCGGTGACAGCAGCCTGCGTCTTTTTCTTTTCATCTTTTTTTTCTTTTCTTTTTTTTTTTTTACGCGTGTGAGTGGGGCGTCATGCCCGACACAAGGATCTCGAGACGGAACTGGGACATGATTTACTCTGACAGCGCCGCGGCCGCCGTCGCGCGCACGGCCGCCACGGCCAGGCAACGACGCAATCGCAGGGGGGGGGGTGCGGTGCTTCGCTCTGCAGGTAGCCAAAATTCGTCGCGGATGCCGTGCCGAGACGGGGAATACCGCCCCAGCCGAGCCAAAAGAACTCGAGAAAGAGAGAGACCAAGAAACCCGAGCCGAGGCCCGACTTTTCCCGACTCGACTGCCAGGGGGGAAAGTGGCTGCTGGCAGGGCCCCGGGGCGCCCCAGGGCCCGCTTACCCCCACGGCCCAGCTCCTCAGCTGGCCATCTTTTCCTTCCTTTTCTGTCGTTTCTCGGGCCCAGCTGCCACCCGGCCAGCCAGAAAATGACAAGAGGGCAGATCTTGCGAACCGGGCCCGGTCTGGGGCTACCCAGCGCAGCAGCGAAGCAGCGAAGCAGAGCAGAAGCTGGAGGCGCTTGGCCCCTCTCCGGCCTGGACACGGTCTGTCTGTCTGGTGGCCTGGCAAGGGCGGCCAACATGGAGGAAGCTGGCCGGCTCGGCCCCTTGTTTCTGTCGTCCCATCTTGCCGGCCGGCCCCCCACCCGCTCCCAGGCCATCAAATGGCTTGGCTACTGCCGGGGTCGAAAAGGCTCCTCCCTCCGTGTACGGGTGGGCGCTGCGGTGCGCGACTGTTGTGTGTATTATCTAGCGGGCTGGCTCGTCAGGGTGCGTCTCGCTCGCCGCTCGCCGCTCGCCTTGCGCTACCTGTCCTTCCCCTGCCGCAAGCCCGGGGCAAGGGAGGGCGGCCGATAAAGAAAGCTCCCTGGCAGAAAAGAGGATTGAATAATCCCGATTAAAAAACGCAGGCCCTCTGGCCGAATCTTCCCACTCCCCCTCCACCCCACTCCACCCTCACATGCTACCGAGCTGTGAGTGGTGGCCGTCCGGGAGAAACTCGACCACTTCCCACCACCACCACCACCACCACCACCGACAACCTCCGCCCACCACCACCACCACCGACCGACACCCGCACCTGCGTTCCCCAGGCCACCACCCTCCCGTCCCCCCTCCCTTTTCCCCCTCTCCCCATAGGATAGAACAGGACGAACGAGAGCGCACGCGAGAGATCGCCGCCGCCGGAGAACGAACCCACCCTCCGACTGCCAAGCGAGCGCACGCATCTTAATCAGAAAGGGAAAAAATCCAAGAGATACAGGTTCCGACCTGGACGGAGCAGACCCCCTCCGACCCAGCCGCTGGCGGGACATTTTTATCTTGGCCATCTGGCCGGCCGGGATTTCCCCCTCCGTTTCTCGCAGAGGGCGCGCCGACCAGGAACCGTCCTCGATCCGGTGCCTCGACCCGGCGCCCCGACCCGGTGGTGACTGACTGACAGATCACCCGGCCACGGTCGCATCCATCCATCCGTCCTCCATCCATCACCGGCACTGCAGATCAACAGATCGCGGTGGCCGCATCGTGCCGTGCCGTACCATCATCGCCGCCCGTCTCGAGGTGACTCGGACCGGGCCATCACGGCGAAGAGTCACCAGCTGGACGGACTCATCTTGTCTCCTCACACACACACACACACGCGCGCGCGCACGCATTCTCGTCGACGCTGGACCATACCTGTCGCGAGCGACCTTGGCCGCCAGAGTCCTCTCACCCGCTCCGATCATAAACCCTCTTATCTTGGACACACCGCAGCTGCCCCCGAGGTAGCTAGCGGTCATGGCCGCCGCCAGTACTGCGGCCGCCGCCGCGGTCCGTACAAGACCATACGTCCCCCGAAATCCGACAACAACAGAGCATGACTGGCGCTTTCCCCGCAGACCGGGAGGCGACGGCGACGGCAATGACCCCGACCCCGACCCCCTTCGTCTGCGGGGAGGAGGGGGCGGAGCAATACAAGGCATACGGGACAGCCTCGGGCCCGGCCTCGGCCTCGGCCTCAACAGCAGCTACGGCGCGGCCCATGACGAGCTGCTGCGCCCGTCGGCCGCTGCCATGTCCGGATTTGCCCATAACGGGCTCGAGTCGACCAAGGGGGTCGGAGACCTCATGCGGGAGGACCCGATCGCGGTCCAGGTCTGGCGCTTTTTTGCCCGCACGAGGCTGACGCTGCCGGACCAGCGCCGGATCGAGAACCTGGCCTGGAGGATGATGGCCCTAAACCTGCCCCAGCAGCGACAGCAACGGGCCGCCGCCGAGGGCGAGGAGGGCCTGACGGCGAAGAGGTACGCCGTTATTTATGATTGCCTCCCCGTCGCGCAATCTCTCCCCGACCCACAATTGCGCCTTTGCCCCCATCCATGACGTTTCTTTCTCTGCCCCTCGGCCTCGGCCATTGCTTGTCCCTGGTCGTCGTTTTTCCCTCGAATACGTTGGCTGCATGCATGCCTCCCCACTTCCCTATACCCTGCCGGCCTGACTCAAGGTCGGCGACGACCTCGAGGCGGTGGCGGCTGCCTACCTGTCATGACGGCCCATTTCAGCGAATGGTTAACGTTTAGTGCCCCGATGGGGTCGAGACCGATGGGCCGGGGACGGATCCTCGGGGATGTGCGACTGCGCCCCCCCGCCCCGTAAACACGCAATAGCTGCTGCTGCTTGAGCAATCACTTTGGCAAAGTGGGAGGGAGAGCGAGACACCTACACCAACCAGTACCCACCCACACAGACACACACGCGCCCACAGAGACATCCTAGTAAACTGGCTAACGCGTGGGTGGTTTTTTTTTCTCGCCCTTTGCCCCACAGCAGGCCGCCAATCACAGCTCCAGACCCAGCCACGAGAGTTGCCGCCGTCCAGGCGGCTGGGACAGCTGCTACTTCGGAAGCTTCTCAGACCGGCCCCGGCCAGCTTTCCCACTCGCGAAAGGATTCGGACGGCAGTGAGCTCGCGTCCGGACCCGAGCCCATGAACCTCGACGACTACATATATACAGATCGGGCCGACACCCCCACCGCCGACTTTGTTCCTCCTCTCCCCCCCGTCCACCCTGCCTTGTTGTCGTCGGCATCATCGTCTTTGTTGTCGGCCTCGACCTCGGCCTCGACCGCTCCCCCGCTCGCGATTGGCCAATCCTTCCACCACCACCAGCATCAGCCCTACCTCCAGCAGCCTGGCCAGCAGCAGCACCACCACCCCCAGGAGCAGGCTCGCCGGTCCCTCCACATGCCGTCGCACTCGCTGAGCTCGGCCATCTCCATCAGCAAGCTGCGCAGGGATTCGCAGCAGCACTCGCATGGCCAGCAGAGCCAGCAGCTGGAGCCGCCGCAGCAGCAGCAGCAGCAGCAGCACGGCCAGCAGTCTTTTCTTCCGCAGTCGGCCCCGGTTATGCCACCCGGCCAGCTCACCCAGGGCGAGTTCGACTATGTGAATCATCATCACCGCAAGACCAGTATAGATGACAGACGGGTGAGTTTTTCCCATCTTCCTGCTCCTGTTCCTCCCCCGAACATGCCAACCCGTCCCTCTCGCGGCGCCCCTGCTCCTCCCACCGCTTTTTTTCCGCCAGCCATACTCTTATGACCTGCGCCCGGAGCCGGAGAGGGCAAGAAAAAAATTGCTGGGCCCAACCAAATAGCTTGGCGCTCGGTCGGATTTTTTTCTCTCGGCCTCTGCTTGCTCACTGCCCCCTTCACCCCTCTAACCCGACCCCCCACCGGACCATTTCGGGACCACTGTCCATCTCATCCTCGCATTTCGTCCACCGCCGGCAGGCCGGTCCGCATCCGGTTTCTCGTGCTGGCCTTTTGACTTAATCCGCCCTTCGCTCGCTTCTCGCCTGTCTCCTGCTCGAGTTTGTGTCGTTCCAGCTGCTGGAGCCAGACACCCGTTGCCCCGTGCTGGAGCCAGACACCCGCTGACCCGAGCCGACCGGTTTGCGCACCAGACCCGGAAGCGCCCCGCCGATTTTTCGCCGCATTTCTCCGCCGTCCATCCGGCCGCGGGCTCGAGCACCTCCCTAGACGCAGATGATTACCTCCTCAGTGTTCATAGCTCTCGACCACCACCTCAGCAGCAGCAGCCAAACATGATCCACTCTCACAGCGCGGGAATCCCATTCCCGCTGGACACCCTTGGCATCGATAATGATCCGATAATCACATCCGCCGGCCCCTTCCAGCAGTCATTTTCGTTCTCACCCTCCACCTCGCCCATGATGGCCCACGGGCCGTTTGGCGGCGCCGGCGCCGGCCTGTACAACAATATCGGCCCCACCGTGCCGCCGTCAGCCATGAGCACGAACCAGGCCGACTGCTGCTCGCCCCCGGGATCCGCCTATCAGTCGACGGCTTCCACCCCACACCCGCTCACCGACGCCGACGCCTTCTACTTTGGCGCGATGAGCATGAGCGGCCATCAGTCGCGGCAGCGGCCGCAGCAGGGACAGCCGCAGGGACAACCGCAGGGGCAGCAGCATCAGTCCTTCTGCGGCGTGGCTCCCCCGCCCCTACCGACAAACAGCAGCATGGGCCACCAGCACCACCATCATCCTCACCCCCAGTTCATGTACGCGACCAACAACAACAGCCACATGTTCTCCGTGCCGGCTTCGGCCATTCCCTCCACAGAAGCGCTGTCGTCGGGCTTCGGCACGGCCGCGACCGCATTCGGCCACGTCGACCCGACCCGAGTGTTCCAGACGGACCACCACCACCACCACACCCAGTCTCCGGGCATGTCTCTGCCTCACGACGGCTTGTTTTCCTTCGGGCCCGACTCGGACGATGACAACGACCCGTTTTCCGACCAGGGCATAATCCTCCCGGGCGACTTTCCTCAACCATCTCCGGTCGACGACTGCGCTGCAGCCGGCGTGGCACTGCAGTGGGATAGCTCGCTACCGGGCCATTTCAGCACCCAGGTCGCGCGGTTCCCAGCCGGGCCGACCCCGGCCCGGATGTCGTCTGTGAGTGGAGAAGTTGGAGACCGCGGCAGCGAATGGGCCGGCGGCAGCAATGCGGCCCGCTCGGGGTCGCAGTCTCAGCGGAGACAGAAGAAGCAGTCGGGATCGGCGGTGGCGGCGGGGCTGATATCATCATCATCGACGACGCTGTTGGCCGGGATGAATGATGGCCGCAGAGGCTCGGCTCCGCAAGAAGGCGGCGGCGCATCGGCGTCGGACGTGGGCGGCGCCCCGTCCGGGCCGGCGTCCGTTCCGCCCAGCCGGCCGCCGTCGCCGCCAATGTCTCACCAGGGTTCGACGACGAACCTGCTCGGCCCCTCGTCCGGCGGTAGCAGCAGCGTCGAGTCCGGCGGGAACGGCCCCACAACGTGCACGAACTGCTCCACGCAGACGACGCCGCTGTGGCGCCGGAACCCCGAAGGCCAGCCCCTGTGTAACGCCTGTGGTCTCTTCCTCAAACTCCACGGCGTGGTGCGGCCTCTGAGCCTCAAGACGGAGGTAATCAAGAAGCGGAACCGGGGAAATGGGCCCAACTCGTCGACAGGGATCGGCGGCGGCATGCGATCCAGGAAGAGCGCGTCGGGCGCCTCGATTCGGAAAGCGGCGGCCGCACTGGCCGCGACCGCTTCGCCTCAGGCCACGACACAGCCACCATCTACGGGGGTCGTGGCGGCAAAGCATGACGACGACGACGCCGCCGCCGACGACGCCGATGCGGCGGTCAGTCCGTTGACCAAGCCCAGCGGGAAGCGGGGCTCGATCGCCAAGGCATCGTTGTCGAAACCCAGCCTCGTACAGGGCTCGTCGAGCCGTGGCTCCGCGTCCAAAAGACAACGGCTGCACAACAAGCAGTCGGCGGCGGCGGAGAGCGCTGCAGCCGCAGCCGCGATGGGCACCGCCCAGTCCACGACGAGTCTCGGGAGCATGGACATTGATAGTCCCGAGGCCTCGCCGGTGTCTGTTGAGGCGATGGCGGACCGCTCTCCGCTCGGGTCGGCGACCAGCGTGCTCGGGTCGACGGCCAGCCTGCCCGGAATCGGCATGTCTGTCGGGTCCAGCGGCCATTTCGGCATGGGCCCGCCCATGATACCCTCGTATGGGGTGCAGGGCGGCATGATGGGGCAGGGCGCCAACAAGGGCGGGACGGCCGAGTGGGAGTGGCTGACCATGAGTCTGTAGGCTCAGTTGCGCGTGCGGCGCATTCTGTGGCCCACCAATCTCTTCTCACCACCTCGGCGGCGCCCTTTGACTACGCCTTCCAAGGGCCGCGGGTCTGTGTCCCTTGCGAGTTGATCGGCTGTGCCCACTTGTTCGCGCGACCGGACCGAGAGCAGACTGTTTTTTTATGCGATCTCATGAATACGGGCCGCCGCTTCGACACCGCCGCGCGATCTATCTGATCTCTGCACGCCATGGGGAGGCCGCAGACGCTGGGGTGGAATGAGGGGGGTGGGGGTGCAGTACAGAGAAGTTGTGTCGAGAGATGAGAGGGGATGATCTCGGATCTCGGTTCCTTGGAAGCGGGGACTGGGGGGCGGGGAGGCCAAGGGGACGGCGGGGGGGCGGGGGGCGGGGGGCCCTACTGGGTTGAGTGGGATGGATATATACAGGTCTCTAGCCTCGGGACGGCGAGGGTTACGAATAACGTGCCGTGAAGGGCGCGGAGCAACGCTCGATTTTATAGCGGTGCTCTATATAGTAATGAGTAAATTAGCGCTCCGACGGCGGCGGCTCAAACTGGGATTATGACGGTTCGTCATGCCGTCTCTCGTCTTGTGGCGTCTCTCTCGTCTTGTATCTTCTCCCCCCTTCACTCCACTGCTGCAAGTATGGCGCTCAGAGCGCCTTTATCAGCGTGAGATTGTATCTTGTATTGATCTGCTCTCTCCCTATTTCTGGGAGAGATCCCATCCTATTTATGCTCGATGGGAGCTTCTGAACCGTCATCTTCTGAGCCCGCGTTGATGACCTTATTGACGTGGGAAACCCTGATCTGCTTCTGTGATGACAGCACAATCGCCCATCTCGCTCCCCATAGAGCTGGTCAGGCGATCAGCATGTTTTCCTTGCTTCTGCCTACGGAGCAACGGAATAGACCTCGGTCTGGGCCCGGAGCGGGCCCAGGTCCCTGTAGGGCGCGTCACACCTGCCAGGCGTGTCACAGCAAGTCAGTCCAGCAGACTGCATCGTCCATCATCCATGGCCACCACGGGAGGCCAGGACGGCCGAGCCAGCGCCGACAGAGGGGTCAGTTATCAGCGCTTTGTCGGTTGGCAGGCGCGCACATGCCCGTCGCGGTCCCAAATGGCACGTGCCTACCACCCCGCTCTGCCGGTTTGGTTTGGGGTATCTGGTAGATTGATGGGGGAATGCTTACTTATCTGCTTGGGACTACCTGATACAGACTAATGAAGCAATATACGAGTGATGAAGCCCAGTAAGACCCGGTTAGTCGAATCGATCGGGGCTACTTCCTCGCTGGGTTCTATCTAGGAGATAGATGCATCTAGTAATTTACGGCTGGTGGATCGGGGGTTAGACTTGATGAGCCGAACGAATCGGGGCTATTCCCTCGCATAGATGCATCAGGCAATGTAAGAACAGCTCCGGGCCATCTCCAGATAAACCCATACGCGGAATTCTAGAATGGCCTCACCCAGCACCGACCCCGGATAAGGCAAACAGCCACTTCGTGCTCGCGTTGTCGTCATTGTGGACACGGAGCATCGTGAGGGAGGGGGGGAGGGCATTGAAGAAGTTGCTGCTGAGCATGGGTCTCGCGTGACGTGGGTGCCGCGTGTGTGTACGTACGAGAATGATAACTCATCCAGTAAGAACTATAAAAACCTCCCCTATCCCCCTATCCTATCATGCGCTATCTATCCTGGGCGCCAACGGCGCAGACTTGCAACGACGACTCATCTCGCCGCCCGAGTGCATGTTCAGGAGATGAGATGACGCCACGTCACGAGATGACAGAGGCGAGATGCAAAAAGTCTCCAAATCTAGATTTGGAGCCGCGCCCTCCTCCCGTCCCGTACACATGACGCGGAAATGCCAGGTCATCGAACAAGAAACGGTAAACGTCTAGGCCCAGATCCGCCCCGTGCCGCACCTATGGTACGGAAATGCCCGGTCATCGGACCATAAACGAAACATGCACCGATCCAGAGCCGCCGGCCCGCCCCGCATACGTGATACGGAGATGCCAAATAGTCAGACAAGAATCGAAACATGCGGAGACCCAGAACCGCCCCGCCGCCCCGCGCACGCGAAACATAGAGGCCAAGTGACCAGACAAATTTTCAAAAATGCAGGGGCCCAGACCGCCCCCGCCTCAGAGTATTCCAGCGACGGCCAGATCCACACCGATTGCCGCGCCCATCACCAGGCTCGGCGCCCCAGTCCCGATGGCCAGAGCACCGGCGCCGGGGCTCGTGCGGGTTGAAAACGAGGAGATCGGCCCGGATCCGAGCCAGGATGATGTCGTGGAGTCGACGGTGGCGGTGATGGTATTCTTCGACTGACCCGTGGCGGCGGCGGCCGCCGCGCCGGACCCCGTCTCTTTCGGCTTCGAAGCCGAGGCCCAGTGGGTGGGTCCGTGTCCGCCGCCGCCAGCGCTGCCTATGATCAGCGGGCCGGCGCCAGGCATCAGGCCCGGGATCGCATGATACCCCGCCACGGTCACCAGGGCGGCTTCGGCCGAGGCGGGGGCGGCGCCCGCGGGCGGCCACCACGCGCCGGGGTCATACGAGACTGTGTACGTGTGCGTGCACGAGTCGGAGAAGCAGGAGGAGTGGGCGCCGCAGAGAGAGGAGACCGCGGATGAGATGGAGGACCAGCCGGACGAGGGAGCAGCGAGGGGCAAGTAGAGGACACGCAGGCGAGGAGGGGGGCGGCAGAGGCATGGGTGATGTCGGTGATGCAGGTTGTCTGCGGGGGGGGTCATGTCAGCGGTAGTGGTGGCAGACTCTGCGGCGGCGGTGGCGGAGATAGGAGCGCACGAGGCAGTCGAGGTGGGCGAGATCGCCCACCTCGCCTATTTCAGCTTCATGGCGGGAGGAGGTGAGGGTCCGTCGGTCGGTGGGGCCATAGGCTGTCGGGATATACGATGTAACATTGCGGCGGGATATATGGTGCAGTTTGGATCTACAAGAGCAACGTGGTATGGGGGGCGGGATACGATGCAGACTGCGACCTCTACAAGGGCAGCTTATGACGGGTGGGTATGCCGCAGTTTGATTTCTTCGGGAGCGGCGAGCAGCAGCGCAACAGACGGATGGGATGGCGTATTCGTGCTGCTGGCTGAGTGCCTACTGGAGGCGGGCCGGGCGGGGTATGGTGCAGTCTGATTTCTTCAAGAACAGCATATGAGAAGCGGGGATTAAGGGGAGGCGGCCGGGCGAGTTGCGATATCTATATGCCCTCACAAGTCGGGGGGGGGGGACACTGGTGCGTATGGCCCGGCCGTCCCTGGCCGGGGATGACCGAACCGACCAGCCAGCCCTCGCATCTCATACGCAAACAGGCCACCCCTTCCCTGGCCGTGGACCAGCCAGCCCTCGCGCTCACAAATGCGGGACGGGACGAGGCCGAGACCCAGCAGGCCACACTGTGGGGCCGGGAAAAGGTAAAAAAGGCAGCACGTAGGGCAGACAGCGGGTCGAGACAGGGCCGGGCCGGCGCCGCTGCATGCCGTGGGCACCAGCCTCGGCGCAGCGGGTGGGCGGTCCCATGACGACAACACGGCGCCTCGAGGGAGGGGGGCGTCGGGGGGGGGGTGTCGGGGAGCGTCTGGGCTGCGCGGGCCGGGACGATCGCCTCGCGGATGAATGATATCCCATCTCCTAGGGGCAAGCGGGCAAGTGGGCGCTTGCGAGAGGGATATTGATAGCGCCGGCGTGCAGGCCACCTGGCGGCGGAGGCGGTGCTGGCTGCCAGAGCCCCGCCCGATATCCAAGTTCTGGCTCTGGACGACCAGAGCAGCGCGAGGTTAAACGTGAAAACCACCGACCCCCGCCCCTCCTCCTGCCGCTGGTGATGTTATGGTCGTGTCGGGGTCTCGCGGCTCGCTGGAGCGGGAGCACTATACTCGAGTGGTCTAGCCCAACAAGGGCCTGTGGCCGTTCCTAGGTCGACCGTTGATTCCACGCTGAAGCCATGAAATAGGAGGCCGGATCGAGGCCCCGCACGCGAACCCGCCTCCGGCAGGCACAATTGACAACTGATTTACTGGACTTGCCAGACTGCCATCCTCGCGATCCGTCCGCCAAGCCTGCGGCTCTTATACTCTCCTCCCACCCCCAGACCCGTCATCGTCGTTACGTCATCATAGTGAAATCCCTGTCATCTGGCACAGACTACGCGCTCTGCCAGTAGTCGTGATGCAGTTTCGTTCGGAGCTACATCGGCGACAAATTGAGCGGCCTGTGAACGGTCCACCCGGCGTTGAATACACGAACATCTACACACGCACGTGGATTGATGACTCCTGGTATCGTGTCGTGACGACTGGATGATGATCCCGAGTGACCCTCATATAGACTTCTCGTCTGACCCTGGCCATGGCTTGCGAGCAGAGCCTATTGATGAGATACCTCGGTGGGGCGCCCGCCCCGCGCCCGCCCCACCCCCGCCGGCCCTGTTCGTCTCGGGATCCATAACCTTAATTCACTGACTGACCGGCCGTGACTACCCTACGTGCCTGCCTGCACGCTCAGCTCTTCGTCATCCCCTCTACCGTCTTGACCTCCTTTCCCCCCCCACGAATGGAAAGAGAAAAACCGCCATGTCCAGACTGGCCCGACCAGTCCCCGGCCAGTCCCCTGTACCAGTCATTACCCAGACATGCATGACACGACCCATGTATACATACCCTGCACAGCACCCCCTCATCTATTCGTCTCGGCCGGCGGCCTCCTCTGCCGCCCCTCCAGGGCGCGGCGGGCCATGATCAAACAGTGTGCCATCACGGAGACGACGACCAGGGTCGGACGAAGGAGATGAAAAAAAAAATCCACCCTCAGCCATACACCACCGCTCCACCCCCTACAGCATGGTGCCAAACACGCTCTCTGTCGGGATCGGCTTCCGCGGGCTGGCGGACCCCGGTTCGTCTTCTCCGCCGCCGGCCCCGCCGCCGGCAGCCGGCTTGCGGTGACGGAACGTGAACCCGACGAACAGACTCTTCGCCATGTCGTCGTCCCGATCCGCCATGGTCTCGAGGGCCTGCTGCTTCTCGTGCACCTCTTTATACTTGGCCATGTCGGCCTCGTTCGAGAAGTCATCAAAGTAGCCGGCGTCGGTCTCGGAATCGAGCTCGGGGACGAAGGGGGCCCGGGTCTGGCGCAGCACGGCCCAGTCAACCTCGGAGAAGTAGGGGTGTTCGAGGATCTCCTGAATCTTGGAGAAGCGGCGGGAGCGCGAATTGATGCACCTGTGGGTGTGCGGGAAAGCCCAGGTCAGTTCAGGTGGCAGGTGGCGGGGAACGACGGGGAGAGGCGGCGGGAGATCAGACCCACGTGGTGATAAAGTTCCAGGTCCGGTTGCTCAGAAAGTAGTTGGGATCCTCCCAGACCGGCCGCTTAAGCACATCCTTCCAGTGCTTCAGGTTGCGCCACGTCTCATCCGAGCTGGCGCCTGCGAACGGCGGGAACCCGGTGAGGGCCTCGAACAGCATGCAGCCCAGGCTCCAGTAGTCGACCGTGTAGTCGTACTCCTCCCCGCGCAGGACCTCGGGCGCCATGTAGTCGGGCGACCCGACAATCGACCGGGCGTACCCGACGTCCTTCTCGCGCATGGAGCGGTACCCCTCCCGCCGCTCCGCCACGGTGCGCTGGTCCATCGGCTTGCCGAACGGGACCGACGTCTCCGACGCCTTCTCGAGCCGGATCCGCATCGACTCGATCTTGGCCGGGGCGATCATGCCGGCGGCGAGCCCAAAGTCCGTCAGCTTCACGTGGCCGGTCGAGTCGACCAAGAAGTTCTCCGGCTTGAGGTCGCGGTGGATGTAGCCGAGCCGGTGCAGGGCGTCGACGGAGCAGAACATCTCGGCGACGTAGAAGCGGGCGTGTCGGTTGGACAGCACGCCCGTGTTGTTGAGAAGTGTGCGGAAGTCGCCGCCGGGCACGTATTCCATCGCCAGGTAGATGTTGCGCTCGTCCTGGAACGAGTACAGGAGCCGGACCAGCCACTCGCTCCGGGCCGTGGTCAGGATGTCGCGCTCGGTGAGGACGTGGCGGACCTCGTCCAGCTTGAAGAGCAGCTTCTTGCTCATGACCTTGAGCGCGCAGACCTCGCGCGTGTCTTTCTTCTGGGCCAGGAACACCTGCCCGTATCCGCCCTGGCCGACCTGGGTGAGGATCTGGAAGTCGGCATGGCGGAGCCGGACCCGACGCTTGCGCAGGTTGGCCCGCTCGCGGCCGGCGTACTTGTGCCACATGCGAGCGTGCTCGTCGGTGGTGCTGTCGGGAAAGTCGGCGCGAAATGCGGCGAGGCGAGCCTGGCGGGCGCCGACGTATGTGAGGAGGTCAAAGTAGTAGTCGAGGAAGTCTGCGAGATGTAAGCAGGGGCGCACACCAGCGAATCGCGAGGACGGGCACACTGACACAGCTGCGTGACGTTGACCATCCGCTGCACATTGGGCTTTTTGAGGATCTCGAGCTCCTCCGGGGTCAGGCCGCGGGACGTGTTGAACTTCTTGGCTGGCGGTCCCGACGGCTTCTTCTCCCGGGCACGATCGTGCCGGGAGGCGGCGGCGGCAGCGGCGGCAGGGGCGGTGGCAGCAGGGGCAGAAGCAGCAGCGGTGTCGGCGCCGGCGCCGGCGCCGCCGCCGCCGAGCTGACCCATCCTTAGCGGGGGCGTGTTCTCCTGTCCCTGCTGGGGCTGCTGCTGCTGCTTCCTAACCGGGCTGCCGCCGCCTGCGACGGGGCCGGCCGCCGACTTGTGGAGGACGCTATCGTCCACAGTCGCGGTCGGCTCGTCGGGATGCGGCTGGAAGTTGCCCCGGCCGGGCGAGAGCGGGGCGATGAAGCCGCCGTGCCCGTGTACGTAGCTGGTGGTCGGGCGCGTCAGGCGCAGGGGCGACGCCAACTCTCCTCCACCCCCACCTCCTCCACCACCACCACCTCCTCCTCCCACACCACCGGTGAAGCCAAACGAGAGGGCGGAATCGAAAACCGTGGGGAGATCGTGGGCGCCGGGCGGGACCGTCTTCTTGCTAGGGCTCCCCTGCGGGGTCGAGACCGGATTGATAAAGTTGTGGCGCGAGGGGGTACCGGGCCGGGTCGAAGATGCCGCATCTGCGGCGGGGGCGACGGAGGCAGAGGGGGTCTTGTCGGCCTTGCTGGGGAACAGGTTGGCCATGAAGCTCGCCATGGTTCAATTATCAGCTCAGGCCCAGCGGGCCGTGGAGGGGGGGTTGGGCGCCGATCGGCGGAGGCGTGTGGTTAGTAGCGGACGGAGATGGGCGGCCGAGAGAGTGGGTGCGCGCGGCGCGCGCAGACAGTTCCGTGGTTTGGCTGGTGGGGTTGCTTCTCTCTGAGAAGTGCGCTGGCGGGATAATGTGGGGTTGGGCTGGCTGGGGCGGGGCTCGACGCGAGCCGATGCAGGCGGTCAGAACCCAAGGGGAAAGGCGCGAGAGCCGCAGTCGGGGGTCAGGCGTCGACGGACGAGGTTGTGTGCACGATTGCGGAGACCCTTCTGATGGCTGGAGATGCGGACGCGGACGTGAGAGGGAGAAAATACTGGCCAAGTCGAGAGCGGTCGAGACCAAGAATGATGAGAACGGGTTGGCAGGAGCGGCTCGGGGGGTGCTGCTATGCCCTGCTTGGCATGGATAAAAACATAAACAAGCGTGGGTTGAATGATGCCACTTCAATTTAGCGCGGGGCAACGCGGGAACAAGACGCGATGTTGCCTCGCGACGACTGGCCGTTGCCAGCTGGCACGTGGCGACGACCCCCACCGTGTGTCCATCAAGCAGCAGTGAGAGGAGAGGATGTCGCTCTGGCTGGTGATTTCACCGTCGCCATACCAGCACCACTTTTCAATCATGCCCAAGGAACGCGGCCAGAACCCGGTGCAGGCCCACCACAAGGCCGAAAAGGCCAAGGCGATCAAAAAAGGCAAGTCCCAATTCCCCCCCTGCCTCCCAGCCCACCTCCCGACCCAGCTAACGCCCACCAGGCAAGGCCGAGGTCCGAGCCGAACGCGACAAGAAGCTCGCGGGCAGAAATCCCGACCGGATCAAGAGCCAGATCGACGAACTCAAGGCGATCCCGTCATCCGGTGGCAAGCTCACCCGACATGAGGAGAGTGTGCTAGCCGGACTCGAGCGGGACCTGCGCTCGGTGACGCGGGCGCGCGAGGCGCTCGGGGATGAGGCACCCGCGTTCGCGCGCGGGCCGCGGCGAGATGGCGGAATGCTGGGGAAGAGGCGGCGCGATGACGAGTCGACGGATGACGAGAGTGTCCCCGAGGACGTGAGGAAGATCCCCATGCCGCGCGATTCGCCGCCGCCGATCCCGAAGGAGGTCCTGGACCAGTGGTGGGCCCGGCGGCGGGCGCGGTGGGCCGCTCGGGATAAGCAGGCGGCGGAGGCGGCCACGGCCGCCGGGGGAGGGGGAGGGGGCGGAGGGGGCGGAGAGGGGGGGGTCGAGGGTGATGTGAGGAGGAGAGTTGGGGGGGGAGGAGTGGGGAGAGGAGAAGAAGAAGAGGGCAAGGGAAAGAACGACGAGGCCGGGAGGCCGGCCCGACCGCCCCCACCACCATCCAAGACGGTGTACTCGTCCGAGCCGGTGGTTCGCGACCTGCGCAAGGAGGCCGCTGTGTTTGTGCCGGCCGCAGTCCAGCTGAGGATGGCACGGCAGGCGGGGGGAAGAAAGTCGGCGGAGGCAGAGGCAGCGGCCGGTGGGGGTGCTGGGGGAGGGAATTGCATTAATGTACCAGTTATACCTGTCTCCACTGGATAAGATGACATTTCCGTGCATATTAAAATTCGTATAGG
>JAOYNC020144691.1:0-20257 GCA_025802115.2 Bertia moriformis
GCGCTCGGCAAGGCGGCTCTTGAGCTCCTCCACCTCCTTGCCGGCAGCGGCAGCGGCGGCAGCAGAGGCAGAGGCAGAGACCGCGGCCGCGGCAGATTCGGGACGCAAGGACGGGCGAGATGATGGCCTGGCGGAAGGGGGCGTGGTGTTTGCATGGCTGCCGCTCGTCCCCGCCGGCGCCACGGTCGAGAGGCGCTTCCTCGAGTCGGGGGCGGACGAGATCGAGAGCCTGCCTGTGGTGACGGGCCGGGTCGAGCTCATGGAAGGCGTGGGCTTGTGATGGGATGAGGGCGGGCCAGACGGGGTGGTGGCGGCGGCGGCGGGCCTCTTTGAGGCCACTGAGCCGGGTCGGGTGGCGGCAGGCGACGCCGCCGCCGCCGCCGCCGCCGACGAGGCAGTGGGGAGGTGAGCGGTCGAGGTACGACGCGGAACGACCGTAGCCCTGCCCTTCTCCGTGCTCGACTTTTCATCCTCCGAAGCCGGGACTGAGCCTGGCTTTGCGGTCGCGGCAGCAGCGGCGGGCCGGCCAGGGCGGGCTGTTGCCGTTCCCGTTCCCGAGGCTGTGGGCTTGCGGGCGGCGGCAGCAGTCCCACTGCCCGTAGCGGCGGCGGCCGCCGTCTTGGAGCCGGCGGTTGTAGGGACAGTGGCAGTCTTCATCGTGCCCGACGCGTTGGAGCCACCGGCACGCCTGGCCAAGCTGGCTGCGGTGGTCGTGCCGGCCGGCTTTCTGGCCGCGGCGTCCGATTTGGCGGTGGCGACGGTGGAGGAGGAAGAGGTACCATTTGCCGTTGGCGCGGACGCGACCAGGTCAGGCGAGGACGGAGGCGAGCCCTTGGAGGACGACTCGGTCTGTTCGGCCGGCTCGGTCGGCTCGGTCGGTGAGAGGGTAGCATCTTCACGCTCTTCCTCCCCGGCAGGGTGAGGGACGGGCGCGTCGACCTGTTGTTCTGCAGCCATGGTGATGGCGACTGGCGACCGACAGGGCGGGTGGGTAGTGCAGAGTTTGTGCAGCTGGAGGAGACTGGTGCTGCTGCTGCTGCGGCCGCAGAAATGGCGAGATGGCGATTAGTCCAGGCTGGGATGGTTCCCGCTCCGGCGACGAATAGCGATACGAGCCGGACCGCGGAGGGATCGAGGTCGGACAGGACAAAAGGGGAAGGGGGGCGAGGAGACGAGGCCAGCGGCGATATGGCAGGGAGGGATGCGCCAATCAGTCGGAACCACCAAGCAGCTCAGGCCAGCCAGCCTTCTTTCCGACGCGTCCTGCTGCTCTCTCTCCTTTCCGCCTTCCCTTTTCTGCCTTTTTTCTTCCGCCGACCGAATCACGGGCCTGGGCTGGACACCAGAAAAAAATACCCTAGCCGGCCGGGGTGTCCTGAGAAATTGAGTGATTGGATCACCAAACAGTCGGTATCTGCGCCGCGCCCCCGCCGTATCTTTGGGTATCCTCCCTCGGTCTCCCTCGCCCCTCCTTCTCCTAGCGTCTGCAGACAGATGGCTGGATGCAGCAAGGAAAACCGGCGGGCAATTTGTCAAGTTCAAAAAGAGCTGAGGGCAGAGGCTGGTAAAGGGAGGGACAGGCCGACGAGGGGATGGGGGGGAGAAATGCCAGGTGGAGAGAGGGCGTTTTTCTTTTTGGTTCTTCCTTGCCGTGGCTGGGCCTCCTTCCTTCCCTTCTGGGGCAGCAAAGCTCGGGCCATCTCAGCCTTCTCAATTGGGCGGCCAGCCAGCCAGCCAGACGCGCGCCACAGGTCGACAAACGTATGCATACAGACACACATACGCATACGTACGACCCCCCGCAGGTGGCCCTACTTCTATTCTCCAGACGGGGAGGAGGGGCGCCCATCACATCATGCGCGGCCGGGCCGGGGTTTCATCAGGGAGGATGAGGACGGACCATTCGATCCCGGTCGGGTGCCGGCTGCCTTGGCTAGGAGAGGGTCTTGATTCTCATCGGCTCATCATCTCCACCGCATGCCGACCGCCACCGCCACGAGAAATAATAATCCAAGCCCGGAAGAGAAGAGTCGAGTCGAGTCGTGTCGAGCGGGCCGGGGGGGCTGTGCCCCCCCGCCCCCCCGGCCCTAGCTAGATAAAATAGATCGCCATCACCGGTCTGGTCCATCCCCCAGCGTGTGCGGGCGCGCGCACGCGCCCGGCCTCAATGAAATCTTGCCCACGCCAACGGCCCAAGCACCCTGCGCTCGGGCCCCAGGCCCCAGGTCCCAGGCCCCATGCCCCCCTGCCGCCGCCAAATCGCCAGTGCCAGTGGGTGAGGTGTGTGAGATGAGATGACGGTCGCAGATGGGATGGAATGAAATGAAAGGCTGCAGATTGTGACCGAGGGCTCGAGACTCAGTGGTTTGATTGAAATTCGGTCCCTTGGAGGGGATGCAAGAGAAAGAAGGGAATAGGTCAAGTCGACCAGGGTTTCGGGTTCAGTTGGTCCGGCCGTGTATCGATGGCTGCTGCTCCTCGAGGAGCCTTCAAATGTCGTATTCTCGACCTGGTCACATGAGTGCTTTCTCTTATTGATTGATCCTGAGAGCACTCGATCCATTCTCGAGCCGGTTCGTATTTTCGACCTGGTTGCACTTTTCATCAGACGTGGACGGCCACGCTCTTTCTTTTCAAGAGATGTCGTATCTTCGATCTCGTGGCACTCTCAGTGAAAACCGGGTTTGCCATGCTCTTTCCTTCAAGGATTACTTCCTCGAGCATCTTCAGGCCGAGTGTCCGTCCCATTAGTAGCCTCCAAGACCGCTGGGAAAGATAGACGGCCAGGCATGTATATATATCCAGAACGATTGGCCCCTCATCCATTGCTTTTGCTTTGGCACGGGAGGAGACGCCATCTGAGCATATTCGGGACGAATGGCCCATCATTGATCACCAGACTACTGGAAGAGATACCCGGTCATCTTCAGCACGAGTGTCCCCATCAGTGACCCCCAAGACTACTGGAAGAGAGATACCCGACCATCTTCAAGACGAATTCGCCACATCAATAGTTGCCAGAGCATCCGAAGAGATGCCGGCGCATCTTGAGTACGAGTGTCCATCAGTAGCCTCCAATACCACTCACTCGAAGAGATACCCGGGCATATCCAGAACGCATGGCCCATCAACAACTGCCAAAGCATCAGAAGAGGCCCCCGAACATCTCCAGCATCAGAGCGGCCACCCCCGAGAGTGCTACAAGAGATACTGGTAAGATTTAGCTGGCGCAACTCTCCCCCCCTCTCTCCCCTATCATCACTGCCACACAGTAGCCCCCCCATCATCACCCTCAACCCCTACAATCACCTCCCTCCCCTCAAGACTACTTGAAAACCGCCGCAAGGTCTTTGGGATCAATGCCCACCAGCCACCAACCACCAGCACCGAGAGAGCCCCGAGATCACCTGGACATATCAGTCCTCAAGCATGATCCGATCGAGTGCCACCAGCCCCGAGATCACTCGGACAGACAGATCGATACCTGAGCAACATATGGGGGGCAGGTCTTCAAGGGTGGGGTATCTGGGGGATTCATGATGGAGAAGTGATGTTCCTGCTGTTGATGATGAGAGGGACCGCGCCGCCACTGATCAGCAGCAGCAACATGATCCGATCGGAAAGTAAACGCTTCTTTGATCTGGTATTATATAGCGGCCGGACCGCTCGCTCTTCTCTAACAAGTGAAGATATAGCTACTGAGTTTCTCTTAAAAATGAACCGGAACACCCCCCTCCTCGCTCCGCCCCCGCTACCAACGCCGTTCCCGTCTCCTGCACATTGATATGTGTAGCCGAGAACTTTACATTCGGTTCGCGCCAGTCCATTCATCATTCGTTCATCCACTCGACCACCCACCGCGGAAGCGGATCTCCCCTGGCCCCGTGGCGGTCCCATCTATGCCGCATCAACTTTTCAGCCATGTACTCCACGTCCTGCGCGGGCCGCCCCAACTCGGCCGCTGCCCTGGGCAAGATGTGCCGACTATGATTTTTGAGCTGATCCTCAAGAAAAGCCATATCCGCTCTCTTCCACGGGGGGGGGGCCGAGCCATTGTTGGCTTCGGCGCCAGTCTGGCGGTCTGGAGCGGCGACGGGCATGGCGGGCACAGCTGCAGCGGCAGCGGTAGCGGTTGGTCACTTGTCCTTCGCCTTTTCTTTCGCCCTTTTCTTCTCCTCCCGCCTTAGTCTTGCCTTTTCCTCCAACCACCTTTGTACTTTGTCCACATGACTGGATTCGACTCCTCGTTGCCGCCCGCCCTCCCTCTCGTCCGCCCTCCCCTTCTCCCCCTCGCCCTCCCTCCCATCCTCCCTCACACATGGTGCTGGTCCCCGGGCCTCGGCCCGTGATATCGGTGCCATCTCAACAGACTCATCGCGCGCCGTCTTCTGCCTCTTGTAGGGAGTAGGATCCGACGAGTTACCGGCCAGGTCGCCGTTTTGCCGCCCCCGCTCGTCCGAGTCCCGGCCTCGGATCGAGGGTTGGCCTCGCGTCGCTGGTTCCGGATGATTGGAATTATAATCAGTGTACTGATCATCATTCCCTGTATCCTTTCTCTTGCGGCCCTGAGGCGAGTCGTTCGGCTTCTCCGGCTCCGGCCCTGCCGGCCCTGGTCTCTGTTGCTCCAGCTGCGGTCGCTGTTCGGCCGTATTGCTCTTCCGCTGTAGCTGCAGATTCTGCTCCTCCACGTCACCTCGGGCGCGTCGCTGGGCCAGCTCCTTCTCCCGCGTGCGCTGTTTCACGGCGTGCTCCCAACCTGCGAACGAGTCCCTGATTGCCATGTCGTAGCGCATGAGCCTTATCTCGAGCTCGGCCCGGGCGTTCGCCTCATCCTTGCGGAATGGGGTGGGCCTCCACCTCTCCAGCGCGTACTTGAGAGCGTGGCTGAGTCGGGTCAGGCAACCTTTGAGCCGGGCAATCAGCTGCAGCGTGTACTCGGTGAACTCGCCCAGGGGGCCGATCGAGCCGGGATCGGCCTGTGCCGGGTCAAAGATGCTGCTGGACCGGAATATCGCGCTGGAGACGAGGACCAGTCCGGGGACGATAACCCGACACAGGTCTTCGATACAATGCTCAGGGTCGTCCGTTTCGGCATCGTCATCTCCGACGTTCGTGAGGAATTTGCACACCAGATCCGTCATGCGCGCCACCGTCTTGGACGCCGTCCTCACCTCGGCGTGCCTGTTGGCAAAGTACGCTTGCTGGCCGTCCCAGTCGGGCGCGGGCGGGATGCCGTGAGTGAGGTAGGAGAGGGTCTGGATGCTGCGCCAGAGCGAATTGCCGGCTTCTGTCGACAGCTCCGCCTCCTTGAGGCGCCTCTCCCACTGCTCCTTGCCCCTTGCCCAGCCCGGCTCCGCCATCAGATCTCTCAGGCTCTGGAGGGTCGCGCTTGAGAGCGGGGCCCGGGGCATGTCGGGTGTGGGCTCGAAGGACAATAGAAAGCCGGCAGCGCCGCCGCCTCCCTCGGCGGCGGGTCCCCTGCCGTCAATGGCCGAGGTGTGGGGCGGCGGTTCCATGATCAGATCATCATCAGACTTGTGTGTGGATTGTGCTGCCACCCTGTGTCGGGGTGCGGTTTCTCGATTCGTGTCGTAAGCGCCAGTTGGACCATTGGCATGATTGTTACCCTCCCGCTGGGTGGGATCCTTCTCCTCACTGCGCTGCTCCTTGGCGTGACGGCTGTTTTCTTGCGGTAACCGAGGTTGGACCTCGCTGTGTTGCGAGCGTTGTCCAGCCCTTCCCGTGGTTTCCTCCTCCTGCTTGTCATTTATCAACGCTGACTTGGTCCGCTGATTCGAATCCACGTTTTGAATTCGGCCCCGGGACGGATCTCCTTTGAACTCGTTTTCCTTGTGGTATTCGTTCCCTTTCTTCTCACGACCATCCTCGCTCCGATCCTCTTCTTGGTTGTGGTCTGCCCCCTCCTCCTCGTCGGCATCGACATCGTTATCCTCTTCGTCGTCACACTCTACCCCCTCTCTTGAGCCAGGGTGTTCGCCCCTCTCCGCTCCGCCATTGCACTCGTTCCGTTCAATGACATAGCGCTCATACTCGTCGTCGATATAGGGTATCGGTTTCTCCTGGCCCGACTGCAGCCTGGCCGGGTCCTCGGTTGTCGACTTGGGCTCTTGTCCGCTCCCAACACCGTCAGCTCTGACCATGGTCGCATTCGACCGGGGGTAAGGTGTACCCCTCCGGCTCAGGGGGCGGTCCGACCCCAGATCCGGTGACGTCGTCCTCCTGGGACCCGTCCATAGGTCCCGTGCAGGCGAGGGCTCATTCTGCTCCTGGATGGTCGCGGTTGGCCACTCTCGTCCTATGTTGGTCGCCCGGTTTGACCCGGTCATCGGTCGCATCGGTGTCTCCTGGATGCAGGGGCTGGGGCTGTCGTCGCTGATGCTGATTATTTCGATATCATCGTTGTCAAGATCGCCTCCTGGCGAGTGCCAGGGCTGTGGCTCATCTTGCTGGCGCTCTGGCGCCGGCGCGGGCGGGGGTGTGGGCGTGTCCCGCAGAACTGGCAGAGATGGCACTCTCCGGCGCTCTGCCGGAATCGGGGGCGCGGGCGCGGGCGTGGGTGAGGGCGTGGGCGAAGCCCGTAGCGCCGCCAGGGATGTCAGTTTTAGGTGCCGGCACGCTGCCGGAATCGGGGACGCGGGCGCGGGCGCAGGTGAGGGCGTGGGCGAAGCCCGTAGCGTCGCCAGGGATGTCAGTTCCAAGTGCCGGGGCTCTGCTCGGATTTCCGCGGCAAGCGCAGAGCTGGTCGTCGCCCGTGGCATCGACGGAGTGGCCCGATTCCGGCGTTCGACCTGTGGCGGGATCGCTGCCGGTGGCGCGGGCTGATCCGGCGCGGGCTGATCCGGCGCGGGCTGATCCGGCGCGGGCTGATCCGGCGCGGGCTGATCCGGCGCAGGCGTGGGCGTGGCCGTCAGCATCGGCAAATTCGCCAGTTTCCAGGGTTCTGCTGGGATCACTGTTGACGCCGTGGCCGTGGCTCCCGACATCGGTGAGGTCGCCTGGGTCCGGCACGTGCCTGCGGTTGCTGGAGCCGGTCTGGCCGTAGCCCACAAAATAAACGGGGTCATCCGGGATGGAGAGTCTGACTCGGGCTCAGACTGGGACTCGGACTGGGACTCGGGCTGGGACTCGGGCTGGGACTCGGGCTCGTGCTGGGACTCGGGCTCGGGCTGTGCTGGGGCCGCTGGCGCGGGAGTGCCCTTGGCCCACACTATCGGTGGGCTCGACCTGTGCAGGAAATCGGGCTCTGCCGAGTTCGCTGACGCGGGCGTAGGCCTGTCCCGTAACATCGATCTGGTCACCCGGGTCTCGGGCGAGGCCCCGGCCTGTTGTAGCATTGTCTGTGCCGGTGTGGCCGTAGCCTGCCGTATCGGCGAGGGTGCCTGGGCTATGGACTCGACATCTGCCGAGATCACCGGTGCGAACGTGGCGGTGGGACTGACCGGCAACATCGACGAGGTCACGCGGGCCCGAGGTTGGACCGGCCATTCGGGCTCGGCCGTGGTTGTGGCCCGCAAGATCGATGCGGTTGATCGGGCCCGGATCTCAGGCTCGGGCTCGGACCCGGACTCTGGCCTTGCTGAGCTCGCTGGCACGGGCGTGGCCTTGGCCGTGGCCGTGGCCCGCCGCATCGATGAGGCCGCCAATGTCTGGGACTCGAGCTCAGCTGGTGCTACTGGCGCGGGCTCGGGCGAGGGGTGGGACGCGGGTGTGACATTCGGGACCCGAGTGGTCGGCCGGGCCCGAGACCCGGCCAGTGTCGCCGGTGGGGGCGCGGCAGTGGTAATAGCATGGGAACTGGAGTTAACTAGGGTTGCTGGCGCCGGCTTGGGCGCGGATGTGATATTCGGGGCCGGAGGGGCCGGCCCGGTTCGATATCCAGCCAACGTCGTCGGTGAGGGCGTAGCAGTGGTAATGGCATGGGAGCTGGACTTGGCCACGGTTGCCAGCTCCCGCACGGGCCTAGGTGTGGCCCCCTGGACCACTGAGTCCGGCCGGACTCGGAACACCGCCTTTGTTGTTGGCAAGAGCGTGGTGGGGGTAGTGATGGCCGGGGGATGTGACTTGGGTTGGGGCCCTGGCCGCGGCGAGGGCGTAGGCGTGGCGTCGAGCAGTAGTGAGGTCGATAGGGTCCAGTTCTCGGCCGTTGTCGTTGACGAAAGCTTGGTAGGCTTGGCAGTAGCCCGGGATCTGGACTCGGCTGCGGCTGCTGCCGACGGCGACGGCGTCAGCCCAGCCTGTGATGCAGACAAGACCGACCGGGTCTGGGTATCGGCCTGGGCTACCGGCTCCGGCTCCAGCGAGGGCGCGGCCTGTGGTATGGACGAGATTGACCGGGCACCGGTATCGGCCGATCCAGATGGCAAGTAGGGCATGCCAGCCGTGGTGGCAGCCCGGGGCTTGGCAGACGCGACCGGCGCCGTCGATAATGCCGGCCTGGTCCCAGACTCGGACTCTGCTGGGTTTGGTGGCGCGGCCGCAGGCGCGGGGCTGGCCCTTGGCATCACCGGGACTGCCTCAATCCGGGGCTCAATCGGTGTCGCTAGCGCAGGCTGCAGGATTGCCATGGCCGCCCGGGCCAAGGCCTGGGCCGAGGTTGCCGCCATTGGTCCCGAGGTAGATGGCGGCATGGCCGAGGGGCTGGGCGCTTTCCGGTTAATCGACATGGTCGCCGAGGTCTGTGGCTGGGCCACGGTCGCCGGCTCCGGTATCGGAGCGGGTGCTGGCTGAGTGGGCGCCGGAGTTTCCGGGCCTCGCAGCGTCGAGGTGCTCGTCGAATTCAGTTTCTGGGCCCGAGCCGAGGTCGCTGGTTCCGGTATTGAGATGGGTGCTGCTGCTGCTGGCTGCGTGGGAACCGGAGTGGCCTGATTTTCTTGGCCCGGTCTCGGGGTGGGCGCCGGCATCGGCGCGGGCATGGACGCGTCCCGCAGCACCGACAATTTCGTTCTGACCCCAGCCTGTCCTCCCGGCCCTTTTTCTCCTCCCGGCCCTTTTTCTCCTCCCGGTCCTTCTTCTCCTCCCGGCCCTTCTTCTCCTCCCGCGCGCCGTCCGGCTCGCTCCCCAGGCTGGCGCCTATCTGCGCTCGACGATCTCTCCGGCATCGTGACCACAATTTCTTCGCCGTCCCCTCGTGCCTTGGGACCGTCCTCGTCCTCGTCCTCTGCATACTCCTCATCGTCATCATCGTCGTTGTAATTGTCCTCCGCCTCCTCTGCCTCTTGCGTGCCTCCTCGTGATCTCCTCACAAAGGGGAAAAAGCGTGGCAGCCTCCGCTGGAGCCAGTACGCTAGTTCGACATCCCAATCCGGCTCCGGCACCGGGGGCACCTCGGGCACAGGCTGCTCCGGAGATCGGTCTCGTCTGTCATTGGGCAACGTCGCATTGGCCCTTCCCGCCCGCTTGTCGGGATCGGCATCGGTCCCCGCTGCGCCTTGCTTTCGCGGCCGGCCGGGTCTCCTCCTCGCGGCCCCTCTGATGGCAGCGCCTAGCTTCCCTGTTCCCCGGGCCGGGCGGCGGGGCCTCGCGCCCCTCGGGTGGGCCAGGGCAGCCCTTCGCCGGGAAGCCCTGGCCGGTCGCCGCTTTGTGGCAGCGGCCAGATCCGGGTCTAGGTTCGAGTTCGATTCCGCGTCTGGGGAGGAGGACAGCGGCGACAACGAGGAGGATGGGGGGGGGGGAGGGCTCTGTGCTCGGCGCGCTCGCCTTGCGCCCGCGCGGGTCAGCATGTCTGCGGCCAGCGCGGGACGCGTGCGAAGGGATTTGTGAGAGTGGGGGGGGTGTGATCTGGCTGCCTCTAGAAAAAGCGTCCGGATAGCTAGTGCGGTGGCACGTGTTTGCGTGGGTGGAGCTCTCTCGGCCCCACCCACCGTCGCTGAGCCTGTTGATCAATTCCATCTGATCACGGCCGGTATGGCTATCCTCAAGAACCTTGATATATCCGTCTGGTCCGATATCGTTCGCTGGTTCAAACTACTATCCTGAGCCGCTTATCGATATGAAACCCGTGGCTATTGCGACCATGGTTTCAGCAGTACCCTGTGAACCGCCTCTGTTCCACGCCCGTCTATATCAGAGCCTGGAGGAGGCGCACTCTCGCGGCTCCGACCCTGAGATGGCTATGCCAAAATGAGAAATCGCCGATTACGGTGGCGATAATTACTGGGCCATAAAGATACGGGACATTTGCTGTATTCATTCGGGCCTCGGCCCCGGTGCCGTGTTTCTTGGAGACGTTACAATCCCTCCCTCTCCCGGCTCCAGCTCGTCTTCCCTCTTCTCCCACTGTAGTCCCAGCCCGGTACCCCTCCCTCCTCCCAGTCCGCTCCCTCCTTGACCCCCTTCCCCCCCCAGCTCGTTACCCTTTCCTCTTCCCGTCCCACCGCTCCGCACTCCCCCGCTGCTCGACGGCGGCGACTCGAACTGAGAGCCCGGGGAGAATTGCGAGAGGGGAGAGGAGGAGATCTGGGGTCGTACCCCCCGCCGGGCCTCCTCCAGCTCCTCCCTCAGCCGGGCCGTCAGCCGGCGCAAGATCCAATCGCTCTCGTCCATGCCGGCCATCAGGGGGCTCATCTTCCCGACCCAGCTCCACTTGGTGTCGTCCTGCGGGTCCGGCGCCGAGGCCCGGCGCAGGCTCAGGCCGCGCGGACGGGTCCTGGCCGTGGGCGGCGGCTTCTTCTTCCCGGGGATAAGAAGCATTGGCCGCGGCCGGTTGTTGCTGCTGCTGCTATCGCCGCCGCCTCCAGGTCCGTGCCCATGCCCGTGCCCGTGCCCGTGCCCGTGCCCGTGCTTGTGCGGGCGCGCCTTGCGGTGCGTGTTGGCGCTGCCCTCGTCCTCGCCGAGGAGACGGAGGTACCAGGCCCACTCGTCGAACGAGTACTGGCGCCGTCGCTTGGACGCGAGGTGCTCCGTCACCCGGGTGATCTCGTGGATGAGGATGTAATGCAGCTCGGGGCCGGAGGGGAGGAGCCCCTCCGGATCGCGGGCTCTGTCCAGCGAAGGGCGGGCGCTGGAGTTGGCATGGAAAAAGGAGTGGGTGGTTGCGCCGGTCGTGGTGGCCGGGGAGACGGCCGTGTTGGATATTCGCTGAACCTGCGGCGCCGGGGGCGGAGACGACGACGGCAGAGGTGATTGCTGGCACTGCCGATGCTGCTGATGCTGATGCTGATGCTGATGCTGATGCTGATGCTGATGCTGATGCTGATGCTGATGCTGATGCCGATGCTCCGCTGCAGGGCGCAAGGGCGGCGGGGCCACGCTGCCCTTTTCCGCATCGTTGACTCCCCCCCCGATCCGCTGCACAAACAGCCGGCCGCACGTGAGCCGGCTCATGATCACCTTGGCATCCTGCGACCAGCTCGACTCGCCCGGCAGGATCGTCACCTTGCCGCCCTGGATGGTGGCCTCGCGCACGAGCTTGACCACGGTGTCGCCCGCGTTGGAGATCAGCACGGTCGTGGTCGGCAGGGCCAGCAGCGCCCAAAAGACGAAGAAGGACCGGCCCGCGTTCGACACGGGCGTTCGGTCGCCGTATCCGATTGTGGTCAGGGTGACAAATGTGAAGTAGAACCCGTCCCAGAAGCTCCCTGTGGGGTTGCGTCCTGGTCAGCCCGAGATTCGGCCGTGACGAGCGGGGTTGCATCAGCAAGAGGGGGGTCCGACCCACAGGCCTGGTACGGCTTCTCGGCCTCCTGGAACACCTTGGCGCCGATGAGCCAGAGCGCCAGCCAGCTGCCGGCCGACACGGCGAGGGCCATCCACCGGCGACGCCGGTCGGCATCGCTCTGGATGTCGCGCATCAGCTCGAACTCGGCGCGCCGCCGCTGAAACTCGCGTCGGGACGCGGAGGCGGTGCGGTGGTCGGGATAGTCCCCGTCCTCCTTCTCCTTCTCGGCCTCGGCGGCCTCGGCGGCCTCGGCGGCCCTGGCAGCCTTGGCAGCCTCGGCGCCGCCGTCGATGGGCGCGAGAATATGATCGGTGCCGGACCGGGTCAGCTTCTTGATCCTGCGGCGGCGCTCCCGCTCGATGACGCGGGCCTCGATCCGGCGCCGGCCCCGCTCGATCACCAGGCTGCGGATAGACCCGATAACCAAACCGAGCGAGATGATGCCGACGAGCGCGAACGGCAGGAGCAGGGCGCGCCCGGCCACCGTCTTGGCGGCGAAGTCGCCAAACCCGACCGTGAAGATGGTGACGCACGACCAGTAGACCGTGTCCAGGTAGGCCCACGACTCGAGATGGGAAAAGACCACGGCCCCGATGAGCAGGTACCCGAGCAGCAGCATGGTCTGCAGCATCAGGGTGCGCTGGCTGTTGGTAAGGTTGAAGTCCTTGCTGTACTTGTTCGTCTGGGCGCCCCAGAAGGTGCCGACCATGAGGCTGGCCGTCACGAAGTACAGGATTGCCGCCCAGACGGCGTACCAGAATGCCTGGCTCCACACGTACTCGGCCACGGGGTGGTCGAGACCCCGGAGCAGAGGGCCGGACCCGGTCGCCAGGAGACCTATCAGGCAAGCCGAAGAGGTGTACCTGGCGGGGGGGTCAGAGAGCAAGCGGGAAATTGAGGTGGATTTTGATCCTGGTCTGGGCTGGGCTCACCATCCGATCATTGTGATGGGCTGCGCAATCGAGAATCGCACTCGCCGAGCCATGTTGAGGAGCAGGAAGACGTTGGATAGCACGGCGACGATCAGCTGGATCGCATTGATGGCCAGGAGCCTGAGAGAGTGGGCGTGGGGGTCTGGTCAGAACACGGCGCTGCTTGGCCGGCTTGGCAGGGCAGGCGAGGAGGCTATCGCCACGTACCACGGCGGGTCCGGAATAAACTGGGCCTGCCCGATGGTGGCGCCCGATGGGATGTGCTGCCGCCAGGGCCGGACGAGGGCGCAGATGCTAAATGCCGACGCGATGGGGCCCATAGTCCCGGCCATCATGGGGAACGCGCTCGAGAGGAAGAAGTAACGGCTGGGCGGGGGGGTCAGCTCTTCCTTTACATGGCGGGCGGGGCAGCGGCTCGCACCTCGGGTCTAGGTGGGCCATCTCGCGCGCGGCCAGCTCCTCCCGACCGCCCGTCTGGTTTTCGCCCTCGGCGGCTTCGGCATTACGCTGGATGCTCTCGTCGAGCCCACCGTCGTCCATGTTGAGCCTCCTCTGGGGGGGCGAGTGCGGAACCGGCGGCGGCGGCGGCGGCGGTGACGGTGCTCGACAGAGCCAGCGGGGCAAGCTGCATTAATCCAGATGAGATAGTACATGTACGACCGAGATCAGATGCGGCCAGGCCAGAATTAGTCGATTGCGGCCGAGGCCGTCGAGGTTACATATGATGTGAATATGTCGCGGACGGAGCCGGCATGCTTGCCATCACTGGGGGGGGACAAAGAGGTCCAGGGAGCGATGACGCCGGATTCGGCAGCTGGCTGGCCAGTCGTATCCAAGTTCTGCGGCCTCGATGACGAGCCGGGTCAAGATAGACCAGGGAACGGCGCTCACGCGCCCGCCGACCCAGCAAATGCCAAATTTGCGACAGCGGATCCATGGCATGCGGGCAGGGGGCAGGGGGAACAGTTTGCCCTTTTGCGATGACGTTGGTGGGGATGATGAGAATTGAGCACATGATTGCTGATTGGCGGCCCGACCGGTGCCGAGCCCGGTCCCCTGCATAGGGTAAAAAACCGAGAACTCGGAGACCAAAGAGCGAGCGCGCCGTTCTCATTCCACTTGCAAGCGCAGCCTAGGCGCTTTCTTGTTCTTTCTTCTCACGCCATCTCGGAAGTCCTCGGTCTGGGCTGGGCCCCGTCACACAGATCGAGGTCGGGCCGGGATCTGCGGCCCCTCCTCGGTGGCCCCTCCTCGGTGGCCCCTCCTCGGGCGGGGTACACGGTGTAGTTAGGCAGCCGACTCTGGCCGGTCGGTCAGTTCCGTAATGCTCGCCTCGGCCGCATCATCGCCCCGGCCCGGCTGCTGGCTGGTGGCCGCCGCCGCCACTGCCCTCCTCACCGGCCGGCCACTGCCCCGCGGTCGATACCCTTTTTCTTCTGCTTCCGCTTTACCACCATCACCCACACCACCACCACCACCACCACCATCGCCACCACCACCATCGCCACCAGTCACACCACCGCCACCGCTACCTCCACCACCAGTAGCCACGGGCTCCAAAACCGAGCGCTTCACCGTCAGATGCGCCTCTTCCTCCACAATCAACGTCTTGTAAGCCCCGACATGATCTGCCATATCCACTCAACCGACTTGGATCATCTCACGCCCCGCCTCTGCTCCCCTCCGTCCCAGTCTCCACGACCTCGACGGGCGCCACCCCCCGACGACCCCCATCTTCCTGCACCTGCCCGATCGAGGGACGAGTGCCGAGGCCGGGACCGGAGAGTGCCCCCCGCTGCCGACCTTCTTGCGCGGCCAGCCTGCGGCGACGATCGCGTACCGATGGAGCGGGGCACAGTCCCACAACCTGGGTCCGGGCACGACGCCGGAGCACTGGCCCACGCCGCTGCTCGACGTCGCGTTCGGGTGGGAGTGGATCGCGGCCCGGCTGGCAGAGACTGACCACGCCAAGGTGGCCGCCGCGGGAGGGCACCCACCGCGCCGGCGCGTGTACGTGTACGGGTCACGGCTGGGAGCCACGCTGGCGGCGGGGCTGGCGCTGACCGAGTGCTACCCGCACAAGCGGTACGGGATCCGCGGCTGGATCGGCATCAACGGGATCTATAACTGGACCGCCTTCCTGCCGGACCATCGGATCAACAACCCGACCAGGCTGACGACGGCGGAGGGCATGAACGCCTACCTGGCGGTGCAGGCGCGAGCGTGGCGCCAGTTTGGCGACCTGCCGCAGAGCATCCCGGCCCTGTTTGGCGGCCGGCCCGACGGCCTGTTCGACCCTTTTGCGAGCGCCTGCATCTGGTTTCAGAGACAGGGCATGCGCATCCCCAAGACTTTTTACCGCCGGGCCAATGAGCGCCAGGCCGAGGACGAGGACGAGGACTGGGACGAGGACTGGGACGAGGACTGGGACGAGGCCGGCAGCGTGGTGCCGTCGCGCTCCCGCCTCAAGTTCCCGCCGACCGATTCGGCTCTCCGGATCCCGCACACGCTGCTGCTCCACGATCCGCTGCCGGTCGAGCCGGGAGAGCGGGCCGGCGAGCCGGACTGGCTCCCGAGCGAGAGCGCGCGCCCGAGCGAGAGCACCGACCGGGCCTGGCACCTCGGATCCAAGACCCAGGAGGAAGTGGACCAGGATGAAATCGACGAGTGGGTTGACAACAACATGAACAAGCAGAATGCCGGCCGGCGCCGCCGAAAAGACAGGGTGTTCCGATGGGAGCCGACCCGGACGGCGCGGCCGGCCCGGCGCCGGCCGGTCGTCAACAGCTACGAGGAGCAGGCTCGCTACCTCGGCGCGGTGATGCGGCACAGCGTCGAGAAGATCGAGGTGATGCTGGGCCGGGAGCGCGGCTACTACGTGGTCGGCCACCATGTCGCCGAGATTGACCTTGACCTGGTGCCGTTTCGGCGGGTGAGGGTGATGGAGGGTGGCGGATGTGTGCCGCCGGGTGACCGCGATCCGGGGGCAGAGGTGGACGATCCAGAAGACGATGGCCATCCGGAGAGGGAGGTGGAGGGTGAGCGTATGCTGGCAGACGACGGCCATCCGACCAGAGCGCTAGTTGATGCCTGGCTGGAGGACCGGCTGCCGGTGGAACGGCCGGCGGAGAAACCAAGAAGGAAATCTTGAGAGCCGAGGCCGGGTTTTCTCATCTTCCTGCTGCACTATCATCGCCCCAAGTCTCGCCACTCCGGCCGGCAAATTTGGTATATACAGTCCATCCTCATTATCAAGAAACCAAGTGGCACGCTAAGCGGCCGCGAGGCGGAGATATGCAAGTGGGCCGGCCAGACGCCTGCTGCTGCCTTTCAGCGCGCCATCGACACCACCCTTTTTTAGACCCTATACGTTCCGGCCGAGGTGCTTTTCTTTAGCTCGAGGGACCCAAGGGACAGCGATGAGATCGCTTCTACACCCGTCCGCGCACCGAGGCGCAAGCCCTCGAAAGGCTGACAGTTTCCGTCGCTGCTATGAGCAGGTCCTTTGCTTTCTCCCTCCGGCCTGCTTGGTCCCTGTAATTTAGATGGCTGCAGACCGGCCGGTATCTAGATTCTGGACTAAAAACGGCGTCAAATCCGCCCGCGCGATAGTGCTGCTAAAAGTCTGCCTGCACTGACGGCGTGGTCTTTTGCCCTTGGCAGCTCTGGGGGCGGCGGGCGTCGGTTGGCTGGCTGGCTGGCTGGAGGGCGACGCCGGCTGACTCGACCGGTTGGCGCCGATTTTACGAGGCACTGCAGAGGGCAGACAATAGCAACAAAAAACCACTTACACTAGTGGCCAGCCCTTGAGGGCGTCGTTGTCAAGACCCGGTCAGATACTGTTCATCCTGCGCCTCCGCAGCGAGCGCCATGCATTTCGTGCTTATTTCCTTTCAGGCGGTCGAGTAATCTTGCGCAGGAGCAGTCGTGACGGGCCGACAGCTCTGGTGGACGTTGGAAAAAGGCGGTTACAAAAAACCGGCAATTTTCTTCTCCGTTTACTCGCTGCTTCTGCTACCGCTACTCCGACCCCCTGACCAGACCAAGACGAATCGATCCCCTCGCCCATCCCTCGGACAACCCGGACCCTCGGACACTCCACGCAAACCTCGGACCCGCCCCACTAAGCAGCGGCCTTGCCCGCCGCCAGCGCCTGCTCCAGCCGCCACAGCTCCGCGAACCCGGCCTTCCACCGGGCCGCTTCGTCCTCGCCCGGCCGGGGCAGCGGCGCCCTCGCGAAGCCGCCGTATCCCAGGAGCCCCTGCAGCGCGGCCTTGCCGCCGACGATGCCGCCCTGGATCGCGGCCCAGTCGCCGCGCGAGACGATGTCCTGGACGGCCCGGGCCTCGTCGGTGCGCCCGTCGAGGAAGAGCCGCACCAACTGAACGCAGGCCCGCGGCGCGATGTTGCCGAGCCCGGCCAGGATGCCGTGCCCGCCCGCGACCAGGGCCTGGATCGCAAAGTCGGCGCTGCCGGCCAGCACCAGGAACTGCGCCGGCGCCGCCGCCGGCTTGGTAGCGGCGCCGCCGCCGTTCTGCGCAGGCGCGACCGAGCCGGCGCCGAGCGCCGCCGTCCCCGACGCGACGCGGTTCAGCTTGCCGGTGTTGCCGCACGTCAGCTTGACGCCGGCAATGTTGGGGTGGCCGGCCAGCCGGATGATCGTGTCGGACGACAGGTCGATCCCGCCGGCGGCGGCCGGGTAGTTGTAGATGATGATCGGCACGGGCGACTGGTCGGCCACGGCGCCGAAGTAGGCCACCACCGTCTCGGCGACCACCCCGAACAGGGCCGAGTAGTACGACGGCGGCAGCACCAGGGCGTAGTCGCCGCCGGCCCGGCGCGCGTCGCGGCAGAGCGACACGGTCTCGCGCACGCTCTGGGCCCCGCACCCGACGATGATGGGCACGTGGCCGAACCCGGCCTCGTCGAGGGCCTCGCGCGTCGTCATGGTGACCAGGCGCCGCTCCGAGTCGCTCAGGTGCACTGCCTCGCCGTTGGACCCCTGCGTCGCCAGTCCGGTGACGCCGGCCCGGGCGAGCCGGACCGCGTGCCGGGCCACCGTGTCGACGTCGACATCCTCCGTGTCCAGGTCGAAGAAGCACATGGTCGGGACGTAGACGCCGGGCAGCAGCGGGCGCCGCGCCGTCGCGACCGCCCCCGGCAGCGACGAGACGTACTGGTCGTCGTCGTCGACAGTGTTGTGTGGCGACATGGTGGGTGTGGGGGGGGTGGTGGAGGCGGTCGAGGTGGTGGCGGCGCCGCCCGTCGAGCCGGAGATGGAACTGGAGATGTGTCGCGGTCGTGGGTGGGCACGAGCAGAGGCAGCAGTGGTACCAAGAGGACCAGGAGGCGGATGAGGAGCAAGAGTAGAGATGCGAGGATGATGAGGATGGGGACGAGGACGAGCAAGAGGCCGAGCAAGAGACCGAGGACGAGGAACAGGACGAGGAACAGGACGAGGAACAGGACGAGGAAGAGGAGAGCACAAGGAAGAACACGAGCACGTCTGAAAAGGACGGAGAGCAGGGGCAGAAGTAGGGAGGCGGGGGGGGGGACTGAATGGGCTGGGAGGACTGAATGGACTGGGAGGACTACGAGGGGCAGCGCAATGGTAACAGAGATATCCTTGCCGTCGTGACAGCAGCAGCAGCAGGGACGAAGCCGGCCCTCTTATGAGCTGTGCGCCGCCGGCTGGTGCCGAGACAGCCATGCGACGACGCCGCCCGTGGTGGTGGACCTTGCACGCGGTCGGCCACGACACACGCCCGGCCCAGAGGACAGGCCGGTCTCTTTATTGCCGGCCCTCCCCCTCCCTCCTCGAAACCTAATGACGATCATCATGTACGCTCTCGCGCCAGTGCGTACGTACTGGCGTGCCAAGTGCAGGCGCCGCCGCCGCCACAGCCGCCCTACTCGTCGTCCTCGTCCTCGTCGTCCTCGTCCTGTTCTCCTCTCTCGAGGCTCGAGGCAGCCCCTCCTTTACTCCCCTCCTTTTCTCCCCTCCTTTTCTCCCCTCATCGAGACATCCGATTCTGGCCAGATCTTGGCTTGGCCCTCCCGAGGCCAGCCAGCCACCGGACCAGGGAGGGCTCGCTCGTATGGCAACGCCCCCCCTGCTCTCCCTTGCCCCCCTTCCCTGCCCTGCCCCCTCCCCCCAGCCGAGACCGACCAGCTGACCGGTCAGGTGCCCCCGAGAAGCAAGCTCTCGCTGTTCCTTCACTTGAGATACCCCATACCCCGGCCGTGCTTATCTCGTTGGTACGCAAGAAATTCGCCTACGCAGCACTGCGGCGTGCGGTACCGAGTGGAGCGGCCGGCCGCGGGGGTGGATGGGGAGGGGGGATTGGGGCTGTGTGAGTGCGGGCCGTGGACAGGAAAGGGTGGACGGGAAAAGGCGGACAGGAAAAGGTGGACAGGAAAGTGGCGGGTAGCGAGCAAGCTTGGCTTCGTTCGTGGGGGTGGGGGTCGGGAAGACGAGTTTGGCGTCATCTTTTTCCCTCTTCTTTTCCTGATTGGGGGGGTGGGCGGACAAGGACAAGGGCTGCTGCCGTGGTCAGGCGAGAGAGGAGCAGGCGTCTGTCTGTCTGCGACGTCTGTCTTTCCTGTTCACCTGCCGGACGGCGGCGGGGGGGCGGGGGAGAGCGGGGAGAGAGGGCGGCGGTGCCACCCAAACGAAGAGGCGCCGCGGCGTCGCGGCGTCGCGAGGCTAAGCCGGGAGGGATCCCGGCTCGAACGGCCGATCAGGCCGTGGGGGTTTTTGTGTTGGGAGCCTTTTCGTTCCATCTTTCTCTTCTTCCCGGCCTCGCTGGTGCCCGGATGCGGGAGGATGGGGGGCACCGTACAAGAAAATTGAAGCGAAAAAATCCCAAATTCGGCCGTCAATTAGAAACGGCTGGTCGTGTTGGGGGGGGGGTGAGAGGGGTGAGAGGAGTAAGAGGCCAGGGGTAGGGGGAGAACCAAGCTCGGCAGCAGCGAGAGGAAATCATCGGGGTCGACATCGAGCCGACCCTTGTCCGATTCCCGCCGCGCCCCCACCCCATCCCCGCTGCCTCCCTGCTGCTGTATCGGGAAGGCCTCCATCTCGACGGCGCCGAGGGCCGAGGCAAAGGGCAAAAGGAATAAAAACCAAAAGAGAAAAGGTCTCGGAACCGCGAGGGCCAAAGGCCGCAGGCTGTGGGCCTCCATGCCGGCGACGAAAACGGAAACTCTGAGATATTCTCTTTCCCCTCTCTGCCTCGCCCTCAGCCGCCCCACCCTCACCCTCCCTCCCTTTTCTCCCTCCCTTTTCTCCCTCCCTAAAAACAGGAAGAGGCGGAGCTTAATCTCTCTTTGGTGAGCCCCCCTGGAGTCGATTCACTTACTCCCGGCCTTGTAGTATGGGGGCAGCCAGGCCAGCAGGCAGGATGACAGGAGGGCGGCCAGGCAGGATGGCAGGTCTCGGTGGATCGGGCAAGGGGGATGTGAAAGGATCAAAAGGGCTGAGTCGCGGTCGCCGTCATTGTCGTACCTGGCTCTCTCGCTCGCTCGCATCTCCTCCTCTCCTGAGAGGGGCGCGCGGAGAGGGGGCGCGCGGAGAGGGGAGGGGGCGGGAAGACCATCACATCTCCGTCGGTGAGCTGGCTATCAACTCTGGTCATTGACGTGCTGG
>JAOYNC020144792.1:0-20236 GCA_025802115.2 Bertia moriformis
CTCCCACTAGACACCAGAACACCTCGAAACTGAGTGATTCTCGTCGCATGTGGGCGGTCTTTCTGGTGTTGAACATTGTGAGAGTATGGGGGCTCGCCCGGGGCCGGCAGCTGGTAGTCGGCCTGGCGGCTCCGCCCACAGATTCTACCCCACCACAAGCGAATAGTGGCTTGCAGTCCCAGGGCAGAAAGCCCACACAACAAGCCTCGGCTACGACGAGGCCCTCAATACACGATAGACCATACCCCCGTCTATTGAGCATAGCCCCTAGCACCCAGGCCGGCCACCGGCCAAAAAGCCAACCACAGGATCTGCAGCGGGGAGTGAAACTCGGCTGCTGCTGCTGCTGCAACTGCTCCCCCAACCCAGCATGCAGCTTTTCCCAGCCTCACACCCCCATGCCTCACCTCCGTCACGACCAGGGTTTCCGGTCCCCACCCGGGCCGTCACCTCACGCCTCAACTCCCTCCCACTCCTCCTTCGCCGGTATCACCCTGTTGCACCACCCGCACCAGCTCCTGACCGCGCCCCTGATCTCCCGCCCGAGCACCTGGTCGCTCTTGGCCATCTCGTCCGTCCACTCCGGCACGCCGGCGCCGACCCGGACGATCCGCAGCAGCTTCTTTTTTAGAACGCCCCCGATGCCCTGGATCTCGTGACGCTCGTATCCCGGGTCGGTGGCCTGCGTGCCGGGCGAGGACCCGTGCGGCGAACCCTGCACGCCCGCGGCGGCGCCGTCGCTGCTGCTGCTGCCACTCGCAATTCCGGTGCTACCCACCATGGTGACTGCACCGGTGCCGCTGTCGCCGAAGGCAGTAGCAGCAGCATCGGCGCTGCTGCTCGCCACCGCCGCGTCTCTCGCGTCTTGGGCGTCGGAATCGACCTCGACCTCGTGGTCGCGGCCAAGGCAGCAGGACTGCTCCCGCCCGCAGACCACCCCCCGGTCGCAATCACCAATACCGGTTCCCAGTCCGCCGAGAAGCTCACCGTAGTGGATACGCCAGCGCCATATCCTACATGCCACGGAGGTCAGGAGGTCAGAAGGGGTATATAGTATATGAATGCCACCGAGTGCGGCGGCCGCGGCCGCGCGGCATCTCACCTGTAGTACTCGTGGTCCATCGCCCTGATGCTGCGCCCACAGGGCTGGCAGAGATACACGTCCGTCGATTCACACCGGCACACGGCCCGGCGGAGCGCATCTGAGCTCAGCGTCGTTTTGGGATCCAGGGGGGGCGTCACCAGGGTCGCCAGAGGATCGCGGCTGCAGCCGTGGCAGAGCCGACGATGCCTCTCTCGCAGGCTAACCCCCGCCGGAGGCTTCATGGCGCAGTTCTGGGTGACTGCTCGTCAGTCTGGGCCGCCCACAGCCTATCGGCCCACTTAACTGACCCGGCAGACCACCTGGCCGCACCGCCGACACGGCGCAACCAGGTCCCTCGCGCAGAGACTGGGCTTCCCGTCCCCGGTGCCGTTCCCCACGTCGACTCCGGCGTCGAGCATTCTCCTGGGAACCCAGTAGTTCCTGGCGCGGGCCCGCAGTCGAAACACCTCATCGTGGTTCACCGGGACGGGCTCGTTGCAACATCGTAACGTATATAAGAGGAGGGCGCGCCGGTACTGGAGCAGGGCCCGGCGGACCTGCCGGCAGGTGAGGGCGAGGCTGTGGAGAGTGTTGAGGTCGATCCGGGCGGCGATCTCGATAATAATGCTGCGGGGAGAGCACGGCAAGGGTTTGTTTCGGCTGTCAGCCGTCGGTGGTTTTTGTCATGGAGCAGAGGAGTGAAAGACGCGATGACGTACGGGTAGCTCCCGATGGCCTCGGTCACCCGGCTATAGAACTGAGGAGGGCCGACGATCGGACCCGACAGCCTAGCAGGGGAGGGGCTATGGCCAAGCGAGAGCCTTGCGAGATCGGCCACATGATCGGGCCTGGTATCGTCCCCGCCGAGATTGATGAACTGAACCATTCTTCAACAGAGTATTACCAGGAGGGGGGGTGGCCCGAGAGCGGTGGCGGTGGCGGTGGCAGCGGTAGTGTCGACGATAAGAAATGATGTAGTTGGTGATGATCACAGGAAGAAGAGATGGAGAGCCGACGGCGCAAGTCGCGAATCCATCGCCAGAGGAAAGGGAGTATCCGGCCGAGGACGATATATATCGGAGACGGCTAAATAAAAATACGACACCCCCAATCGTGCTGGGTTCTCTGCCAGTAGGGGCGGGGGGGAGGTTCAAGAGACCAGCTGGCCTCTGTGCCCGCTCGAACCGAGGCGTAGCCTGTACCCCCACTTTCCCGCCCCAGCGAGCAGACTCGACACGGGAACCTGCAGCTGTCCTCAGGCGGGGGTGGAGGGGGCCCCACCGAGATGGGAGGTGGCCAAGAGGCCTAACGCGATGACGGGCCCCAAGTTCTCGATCTCCCAGGGCGAGCAAGCCACTGCACTGAGGCAGCAGATACGAAATACAGCTGGGGCACGGTGGCTAGTTGCCACCAGGCATCGTGGATCCGCGTTTCATTTTCGTCCAAAACATAGAATGCCCTTGCGAAATACCCATCTTTCCGTCCTACATTATTGCCATCATGGGCCGCTATCATGATTCTTTGCTTCCCCCAGCTGCCCCTGCATCTGCCAGGCCAAGTGGACGTGCCGGCTGCGCAGCCCTCCCCTCAGTCCCCTGACTGGCCTCCCCCAAGCGCCACATGCAGTACGGCGTCCCATGGAGCCCGCGCGCCCTCCACACGGAACGCAGGTGCGATCGCTGATGGCGCGGATGCACGGAAAAGGCCATCTTTGGCTTTTGCATTTCTGCCCGCCAAGCACGGACCGAAGATACCTGGTGTAGGGAGAGGGCTTCCCCGCTCACAGTCGGCCGCTGAATAGCAAGTCCCTCCTCTTGGCTCGGTCCTCCCTCGCGTTTGCCCTCCGCGGCCCCCACTTCCGCTTGACGGATTCGAGCTCCCGCTCGAGCTGCTGGTGGTACGCCCGGGGCATGGTCCCCGCGCACATGATGACGAACCGCGGCGAGCAGTCGAACTTCTCAGCCAGCGCCTGGACCGACCAGGTGCGGGGGTCGGCCCAGCGCAGCCGCTTGATTTCCATGGCCTGCTCGAGCGTGATGTGATATCGCGGTCCTGCTGGCGAGGCCCAGCTATTCTTGAACGTGGATGGCAGCAGAGGGGGCAGTTCGTCCTCGGCGCTTCCGCCGACACCGGCGCTGCTGGGGCTGCTGGGAGCAGCTTGGCTGCCCTCTTTTGCGCCGTCGGTTTCCGGCCGCGCAAGCAGGCGCTCGATATTGTACACCCGGCGCAGGTCCGACTTGGGGAGGAACTTGAAGGGCGTGTTCTGGACCGACGGTTCGGCCGACGGCGGGTTGAAGATGATCACGTCGCGGTCCGGGTCGTCCTGGGTCACGAACGAGAAGTGCGGCGCAATGTTGAGGGCGCGCTTCGTCCGCGCCGTCGTCGCCTTGCCGCGCCGCTGCTGCGGCGCGAGCAGAGAACGCGGCGGCTCCCAAGGGCCGCTGGTGCGAGAGGCGGGGGTGAGGGGGTGCAAGGGGCGGGGCAGAATCGCGCAAGAGGATGGTGTGCCGAGGAAGCGCCTCAGAAGGAAGGCAAGGCGTGTGGGCTTCATCGCGGCTGACTCCCCTGTCGAGCGGAAGGTGAAGAAATGCCGAGCTGGTGACGGTTGCAGATCATGAGGCTATCGAGAAGTTTCACAGCCTGGTGAGATTTTGTGGGGGGGGGCATTCGTGCTTAGTCATTCGGAACCCCCGCCGTATCTACCGAGGCATCATCGCACGAGTTTCAGTATCGGCCCAATGGGTCTGGCATGGGCTGCACACGGGGCGGCTGCACACACACGTGTCCTTGTAGGGCGTGGTTTTAATGGCCAAAAGAACTGAAGTCGAGAGTTCAGGCCTGAGAAGGGCCTGGGTAGGGCCTGGCACTTGGCCGCTGAAAAAAGCCCTCGGTCGACAGATAGCATGAGGGATCCACATGCTACGGTTGCGGCTTCCTTCCGTATAATCATGAGGTTTCCGAGCAGAAAACCGGGTGGACCCAAGGTCTGGCCGGTCTGCTGCCAGCTTCTTTCCGCTCGAATCTTTGGCCTCTGGCCCAGACATTCCAGCCCGACGCCAGCCCAGCCCTCACTCCAGACTCCAGGCCCCCAGATCACCTATTCCACCGTTACCAACCTGCCACGAGCCGGTATTGGCTCCCCCACTCCCGGAGCGGGCAGAGCAGAGGCCAGCCCCACCCAACTACACCTCGGCCGCGCTCGACCGGGTTGCCGGCCAGTCAGGCAGGATGTGCCACCTTCCGCAGTCCATCTACACGGTCTGCGCCCACCACAAACAGGCGGTCGCCAAGTGTCCCCGCGCGGCCGGCAGCGGCTCCATATGCGAGTCCGCCGCCACCACGATCACCTACATGCTGGGCTGGTGTCCTGACTGCACCTTGCACTACGCCGCCACCACGGACGTGAACACGGTCAAGACGATCACCAACTACTGGGCCTACAAGGGGCACCTCGACACCCCGAGGGTGCCGCACTACGCCCTGCGCGACGACAACCCGCCCTCCGTGATCAGCGTCCCCGGCCGGCGGGCCGAGGAGCTCGCGCTGATCGCGGCGGCCGAGAGGGCGAGGGATTCAAAGGCGCAGCGGCAGCAGCAGCAGCAGCGGCAGGAGCGATACTGGCCCGCTGGCTGGGTTGGCGCCACCCGGCCGGAGAGCGTGGTGCTGAGGGATGTCCGGGACAACGTGAGCAACATCCGGGAGGCTACGCTGGAGTGGGCGCGGGCCCAGCAGGAGGGGTCGGCAAGACGGGCCGAGGCCAGGTTCATCAGAGAGGTGGCTCGATAGGTGGAGAGCCCGTGGCGCTGAACAGGGGCCGTGAGGGGGGACATGCGGCCAGCCTGGTCCGTTTTATTTTTATTTTTTTTCGATTTCATACAAGATACGTAGATATCTTACTCTGATCGGTCGACAATTGCATCCTAGTAGGCGCGCCTCGCACCCCCGGTCAGCGTACCGGATCGGCGTTGGTCGAGTATTCTACTCAGTGCCCGAGTAAGGGCTTCAAATCTCATGTCAGCGTCCTAGAAAGGCGGTGGTCCAGTCGTCGACGACATGCTCCACCATGACCGGTCTCTCGTCTCTTCCGTCGCCCCTTCTCGCCGGGCATAGCAGGACGACCAATTCGACAGCGCAAGGGGTAGCTGCCAAGCATGCGGCCAGATGTGAGCGAGTGGTGATCGGATATCTCCCGCCGGTCGGTAATCTCGGTGGCCACGGGCCGCGGCCCGTAATGCGGAGCCGTGCCAGCAGACGCTTCGCCTTGTTGGCTGCGGCGGGGCGTGCTCGACGACCCCAAAATCCCTTGCCTGGCTGCTCATCATCTGCCCCTGGCACAAGACGGAGGCTCCTCATGCCCTGGTCAGCCCGTCGAGACCAGACTCCCATGGCTTCGAAGGGTGGCAGCCGGCGCTGAAACTAGCCGGCGGACCAATCTGACGATACCGTGATGCCGCGCAGATGGTCGCCGCCAGTCCGGCGGGCCACGCGCGTGGGGCCCGCCATCTTGTCCGGCATTCCCGCCTGCCATGTGCGCCTTCCACGTGCAGGTGGCAGCACCATCCTCTGGGCGGGCAGGCAGGCAGACAGGCTGCCGACCCCTCTCGCCAGTGCCCTCAAAGCATCGTGGTGCTTTTCGGCACTTGGGCCGGCATGTGCTATCGGCTGCATGTGGCCTCGGTCGGAAACGGACAGATGCGTCGCACCACCGACCTGGCCAGCCCGAACAGGGGCGGCCAGCGGGAACCGACGGCAGAGACACGCGGCAAAGGTGGCAGGGATGGTTCCCCGCAGTGCAGAGCGAAGCAATATCAGACGATACTCGAACCACCCACCTCGTCCAGGATTCGAGCGTGCAACAGGCCCGGACCTCACCCAAGACGAGCGGACGGAAAAAAAACCGACGGCACGCGCGCGAATGATCGCTCACGCGGGGGGATCGCGGTGGCGGCGGCGGCGGTGAGCGAATTTTCGTGGTACCAGCGCCGCCCCGGCTAGGGCCCAGTGGCGGGAGCAAAATAGATAACCACGCTCGGCAAGGCCGGCCGACCGGGGGAAGCAGGTAGACGGGCTCGAGTCTGAGTGACTGGCATGCCGGGGATCCAGCCGACCATTATCAAGAGCATGCCGTCCAGCATTTTTCTCTCTCTGCCCTGGTATCTATCTACCCCGCTCTCCCTCGGCCTAGCGGCCGATTGGCGGGGCAAGGAAATGGTTCATTGATTCATGTCTCATTCCGAGGTCAAAGTCAAATCGGGCACGAGATCCCTCGCGTGTTCGCGTGAGGAGAGGCAGATGGGCCGAATGACCGACCGACTGACTGACTGACTGGAAGAAGAAGAGAAGAAAAAAAAAAGAAGAAGAAAAAAAAAGAAAAAAAATAAAAAAAATAAAAAAGGGAAAAACCGGTCCAGTCACCAGCCCCGCGCCTCTGGTCCTGCGATAATGCCGACGTGGAACCGTGCAAGGCTTGGAGAGATGGCCACGACCTTTACAGCCGACGGCCTGAGACAGACCGGGAGGAGCCCCTCCAATGCATCGCCTCCTCGCTGCCACCATCGCCGGCCTGGGCAGCAGGAACCGAGCAGATGCGATCAAGAGGTGTTTAGAAAAAAAACCCAATCCAGGCCCCGAATCTTGCCCTTTATCCTCCTGCATGGCCCATAGGCCCCCTCACATCAGCGCAAGCCGCCAGTCTAAACCTCAACCACCAGGATCTACATTTCCTCTCCCCCCGCTCCCCCCGCTCCAGGAAGCCATGTCCAGAGGCCCGCGTTGCCAGCCTCTTTGTGCAGACCGGACCGAACTGGAGTTTTGGATTGAACGGAATGCATGCCTGCACCTTGGCCCATCCATAAAACAAGGCTCTCGGGCTTCTTGCGTCACCAGGGACCGCCCCTGGCCAATTCTCGTTTCCTCCTTGTCCCGAAGCAGTTCAGGGGGCCCTTTATCATCATCGCCGCCCAGACGAGACGAGGGAGAAGAAAAAAGCGAGGCCAGCCACCCACGGGCCGGGCCGACTCCCAGACACCTCGGGGAGGGCGGCAAAAAAAAAGAAAACAAAAGCCCTTGGCCCAGGCCAGGCATGGGAGCAAAAACCAAAATATACCGATGCAAAATAACCGGCCGGCCCAGGGGCAGGCCAGTGCAGGCGGACACCTGCCGACCGGCCTGGCCGACCTCCTTGCCTCCTGCCCTCAGTGATCACCGGATTGGACGGCGACAGATTTTGATTGGTCTGTGCCGCCGGAATTTTTTTTTCCTGTGAGGTAACTGCTGTGGCCCCGAGATACTGGACGTTGGTCTCGACGGCCAGAGGCGAAATCCCCTGTTCACTCGCATCCTTCTTGTGCCTCGGTCAGAGCCGAGGGAGCCAAAGCGCATGACAGTTTCGACTCGACCGGCAATTTTCCCTCCCCTGCTCTGCCTGCTTTGCCAGAGGGTGGCGCCGATATCCATCACGCCCCCCTTCTTACTGCCTATCCCCCACCGGCTTCGTCATCTCATCACCGCACGAGCCCGATAGATAATACGTCGGCTGGGAACCTGAAAAGCAGCAGGAGCCCGGCCATCCTCACGCGCGGCACCGGACTAACAAACCACATTTCCCCATTTACTTGTTCCCCTCGGTTTTCCTAGCCCCCGATCCGGACGCTGCCAACCCGGGACAATCTGCCGCACTCGTTTTCCGGCCCGCCTCGAGACATGACGCAAATGAGCGGCGCCGGGTCGGAGGAGGACCATCACCCGCCCCCCACCACGGTCGCCATCGCGTCCGACGGTTCGGCCGACCCGGCCGCGGGCGCAGATGATGCGCCGGCTCCTCATCCCGCCAAGGAGTCGAAAAAGAATAAGCTTTTCGGCCTCATCAAGAAGAAGGCAGCGGCCGCAGCCTCTTCTATGCACGCGACCGAGGACCCGTCACAGAGCGGCTCCACCAGCTCGGCCCCTCCGGCGAGCACCGGCTCCAGCGACCCCTCCAAGCTCTCGGCAATGACGTCGCCCGTCTCCTCGCAGGCCGACACTCCCCGCGACACAACCCGCGACAGCCAGCCGACCGCGAACCCTCAGCACCACCATCCCTACCGCTACCAGCAGCAGCAGCATGCAGCCCCCGCCGGCATGCCGTCCTCGCCTCCCCGCGGTCTCTCCAGCTCGCCCCGGCTCATCTCCCCGGCCATGTCGCAGATCTTTGAGCGCGACGTGCAGCAGGACGGCGTGGCACCGCAGCAGCCCAACTCGCCGGCGATCCCATCCCACATCAAAACCGAGAACCACATCCCCCCGGTGCTCGACGCCTCATCCGAGGCCATCACCGATAACCGGCTGGACCCGGACAGCGTCGAGATCATCACCCACATGTCGCACCAGCCCGCGTCGGCCGCGCTGGCCATGACAGGGTCGCAGACGCCCTGCAGCCACCCGGTCTCGGCCGCCCCCCCGGCCGAGCCAAATAATTGGACCGACGATCTCGCGTCCTACTCCTCGACCACGCCGCCCGCCGCCACCGACCGGGACGACTCCGCCTCCAATTACGGGTCCATCGACGCCACCGACGTGCGGCGCCTCAGCTTCATCTCCTTCGCCGATGTCGTCCTGTCGGAGCAGTCCGGCGGCGGGGGTGGCGGCGGCGGAGGTTACGGCGGGGCCGCCGCGGGCAGTCGCGATTCGATCCACATGACCGGTCTGACTTCGCTGTCCTCGCACCGGCGGTCCCCCTCCCCGATCCGGTCGCCCATGTCCAGCCAGGGCAACGTGGCCGCCATCTCGCCGCCGACCAGCAGCCCCGGCTCCATCAAGGGCGTCGAGCTGTCGCCGTCGCGGAAGCCGCTCGGCAGCCCGACCTCTGCCACCCTCAACAGTCTGGCCATGGGCGGCCCCTGCGGCCCCGGCGGCGGCGAGCTGAGCATCGAGACCATGTCGCAGGCGCTGCGCCGGACGGGGAGCACCGACATGAGCGCGATACGGAGCATTCCGACGAGCCCAATCGAGGGGCCGTCATCACGTTAGGCGTGGGTGGGAAGCTGGTAAAAGCCCTCGAGAGGGGAGAGAAAGGGGGATTAACCAGGTAGCGTGCCGGATCGGTGCAGTTCATTCGAGACGGGAGCCTAGGCGGGGGGGGGGATCTGCTGCTGCTGGGACGGCTCGGCCGGTTGGCTGGGAGGCGGGCGGTGCGGGCGCGGGGGGGGGAGCAAGGGGACTACTTCTACATGCCCAATCACGGGCAGTTGTATCTGGACTATTTCTTCACGCCCAATCACGGGCACTTGACTTGACTGAGCCCATGTTCCATATGTTTTAGAGGCACGCCATCAGCTCATGTGCGAGATGAGACACCTCGATGCGAGCGGGGCGAGAGGACGAATGGATGGGGGAGGCGGAGGGGGAGATTTTAACCGGGGGGAAACAATAATCAGGACGATGCGGCGACGGAAATGCAATCAGTCTGATTCCTGCTCGCTGTCGAGGACCCAGGAGTGTGGAGAAAGGTTGGTGGTCACGAATTGGCCGAAGCTGAGGAGCTGAGCATCGTGTCTGAGAAACTTTCCCGGGGGAACTCTCGAACCTGAATTCTGGCTCCCCATCTCGCCGTAGGTTGCGGCCTCTCACCGCCCCTCCTTGGGGGGGGAGCCTCCCAGGGGGGACTCGTCGAACTTGGATTCAGCCCCCGCGTTCCACGACTCGGCCGGTCTGGCCCCACGACGGATGGGGCTAGAGTGTTGACATGCCGGGGAGAAGGGCTGGGCATCTAAATATATCCCCCCCCAACAGAACACGCTCATGCCGACTCTGATGACAAAGTTTCAGGACCGGGGCAACCTGACTGCCTGGCCCCTCCCCGGTCTCTGTGGGCGGCAGCAGAGCCAGTGCGGCAAGAGATTTTCGAGTTACAGCTGAGTAAGACGACGAAATCAAGGTCAGGGTGCAAGTGGAGCATGGTCTGTCCGACATGGCTTAGGAGCGTTGCGTGGTTAGGTGATGCAGGGAACGACACCACCTGCTTGGAAAGGCTGCCGCCCAGAGAGCCGCGACAGTCTCCCGACAAGGCGCGATGCAGGCGAGATCTAGGCCCTTTTGCACAGCGCTGGTTCAATCTGGTAGGTACATGAGCCAGGCCTCGCTGAACGGGTGGCGGGGAAATCCGGGCGCTTCAGATGAATATCGGCGGTAAGGCGTGGTGATGTGATGGTCCGAAGGCGAGCCGGCAAGTGCTGTTCGTGGGGCAGGCAGGCCGGCAGGGCGGGAGGGGACAGCGCGGCAGGGCGACAGGGGCAGTGGAGTGGGCTTGGAGCAGCAGAATGGCATCAGCAGGCCGAAACGACGCGAATTACCTGACCGGCTGGGATGCCAGTCGGCATCAGGGCTCAGCTGGGCCAGCTGTAGGCCGGCAGCTTGGAGACGGTGTCGATGATGATAAGGAGGGAAATATCCCCCGCAATTACAAAACTAGCGGGGTGGGGGGTGCCAGCCCGACTACCGTGGTTCCGCCCCCCATCCCCCGTCCATCCCCCACCCCCCATACCCCACCTCGGAAGCCGAGGATGGCGCGCGGGCGGCCGAGATTGCACGCATCAGCAGCCGCAGCACCAGCACGAAGCAGCTCGCCGCGGCGGGACCAGCCGGATTGGCCAGCCATCCACCATATTTTGGTCCATGTTTTTGGTGAGAGCTGTGCCCAAGCCGGACCGGGCCAATCAGTTGACCGGACTGATGAGCTGTGCCCCCTCTCCCTCGAGCGGAGTCCTCATGATTAGCACGCGAGATGAAGCGGGCCAGAGTAGTGATAGCAACGGGTCCTCTGCTGGAGGAGACTCCCCGCCAAGCGCCCGTCCCGATCCGGCCGGCCCGGTTCAGCCAATGCATGATGATGCCATTTGCCGATGCTGAGCGTCGGCCGCCATAGTCGGAGGACATACGGGAAAGACGGCTTGGAGTGTGGGGGCGGATGGTGCCGGGCGGGGTGTGGCGATGATGATGGGGGTCAAAGAGCTTGCAGACGACAGGGCCGGGGATTTTCGATCCCGTATTGGCGGGCCGGGGGCAGGCAATTTGATTTCATGCCGGCTCTCGAGATGCAAGTGTCTCGGGGTGGGGGGCCCCGGGGCACGTCCTGGCCGATGGCTGTTTCTGAATCAGAATCTGTATGACTCGGAGAGATCCCTTCATCTTCCCGGCTCTACCCCCACTGCCCCCCCCCCCGGCCGGGATCATGGTGAAATTGGCTTTTCTCTCAGCCCTCCCCTCCTGGCCCCTGGCCCCCCCCCGTACTTCTGCCCTGGTCGGGTCGACGTGATCCGGGCTCCCCTTCTCGGAAGGGGGGAGCTCTCTTTTGGCGAGGGGCGGCGACACCCGTTCAAATCGCTGTGGTCTCATCACGAGCCAGCTAAACTTGCTCGTGACTGGTTCATGGGTCCTAATCACCAGTAATAGCTGGGTATCGGGCGGGGGGGCCGCTCACCACTGGTAATAATGATTTATTACCCTGGGGGAGGGAGGGTAGGGGGGAATCGAGCGACAGGGCCGAGATTGCCGCATGCCAGGCAGGGGAGCCCAGAAGCAAATCTCGGCGACAGAGAGAGAGAGCAGAGAGAGAGTGAGAGAGGGAGAGAAAAGGCTGGCGGGATAAAAAAAGCAGGATCTGCAGCCCACAACGCGATTGCGGGACCGAGAGCCCTCATGAGGCAACTCCTTTCTTCGCCATTTTCTGCGTCGCTCACTGCCCAATCTCGGTTGCTCAATCTCGGTTGCTCGGCACTTGGCCGACTGGATTGCGAGCTGCGAACAGAACCAGCAACACCCGCACACGGCACGCCACCACTGCGCTGGCCGCCCCCACCCGCGCGACCCTGCTCATCAGGCTGGGAGCAGAGCAAAGGAGCAAACCCGGCCACCACCCAGCCTCAGCAGCGGCTGCGCTGCTGCGCAAGGCGGCTAGCCCAGACAGGTAGTGGGGGCGGTGGCCCGGCCAGGCCGCGGAGCAGAGGCAGCGATTGCGGCGGCAGTAGGAGCATCGGCTCGGGGTCAATACCGGCACAAGAACAAACAACGTCGACCGCGCACCAGGAACCTGCTGCGTGGTATATTCCCGGGGCTTTTTCCAATTTCGCTCCGACGCCTCCCATCGTACATCATCGCCAGTCTTTCTGTCCCCTAGAGACCGAGGGAGAGAGGAGCAGGGCAAACGAGTGCCGGGGCACAGTTTCAACTCGTTTGCTTCATGCCCCTCCTGCTCCTCCTGCGCGCCGTGCTGCACGCTCAGCAGGCTTCTTTATTTCCCGTCATCTTATTTCGTCTTGTAAGCCGCGGCCAGGCTTGCGGCTCGCATTCGCCGACTCGATTTGTCCGTGTATATCTGACTCGGGCTGGCGCCCTCCACAAAAGACTCAGCGCCGAGTCTCGACCATCCATCTCCCGGTCTATTTCTTTCCTTCTTTAATTTATTGTCATCTGGGCCGACTGGCCGACTCCGGTGTTCTCGTTGCCCAGTCGATGCCGAGGTCGAGGCGGTCGAATCGCAGTCATTGTCGGCCCCCAGTCCCTCCCCAGGCCAGCCAGCAGCGGCGTGAAAAGTAAAGAGGCGGGCCCGACACCTTGCGCTGCATGTCCTGCAAATCCCCCTCCTGCCAACCAGCGGATCAAAAGGTCCCCCTCCTTACCCCCCGGAACCGGCGTCGGATTGATCAATCGGAAGGGCGGGTCAAGCAGGCCAAGGACAGCAAAAGAAGATCGGGCCGCACGTCGCTGCAGGTGCCTGATAGCAGGCACAGGAGCAGCTAGTTGGCAGCTAGCAGCAAGCACGAGCAGCGGGGCCACGCCGTTCCTTGGCGCATCCGGCGCCAGCTCGATCTCGACACACCGACAAAGGGGAAAGCAAAAATCCGAAATCCGAAAAAAGGCCCGCCGTCCGAGTGCGGCACAAAAAACAGCAGCAACGGACTCACCGCAAATGCTGGCGGCTCAGAATGCGGCCAGGACATGGCATGACTATGCTACCTCCGGGAATGGATGGTTCGGCCCAGCAAGCAGGGCCAAGACCGGCACTGGGAGGCCGAGGCGGACGAGGCGGAGGGCAGGGAGGGGAGAGACAGAGGGGCAGCGCTAGCAGCATAGGCACCGGCATCAGCATCAGTGCGGGCAGCGGCGGCAGCAGCAGCAGCAGCACAACCACAACCTCGAGTCCGCCTCGGCTCGAGCAGCCCTTTCCATCTCCGACTCATCAGCATCAGCATCAGCCGCATCAGCAGCCGCATCAACTGCATCAACTGCAGCATCAACTGCAGCAACAGCACCATCAGCAGCATCAACAGCGTCAGCAGCCGTATCAGCAGCAGTATCAGCAGCAGCAGCGCGTGTCCGACCGACCCCCGTTCAGTACCCCGAGGTCATCGTTCCGGGACGGGGCCAGCACCGGCGGCGCCGACATCACCGCGCTCGCCCAGACCACGGTCCGGGTCGTGACCCCTGACCCGGTGGTACTCTACCACGACGGCGTCGGTACCGTCAACCCCGACAACGACGCCACCGCCACATCCCGCCCCTCCCACGACCCTTCGTCCCCGAGGCGGCCACAGCCGGGCTACGGGTCATTGTCGCCGTCATCTCATCTCAGTCTCGGCCCCGGCCCCGGCCCCTCGGCGGCGAACGCGCCCGCGGGAATGCCGTGGAGGAGGCCAATGGCGGCAGCGACAACAACGACGACAACGATGATTCCGACCATGATCGATGAGGGGCTGCCCCCCCTGCCCCCGCCCATGTCATCCAGCCCGCCCTCGGCGCCGAGGGCGCCGCAGCAGTACCGGCCCAGGAACCGCACCATGGACACGGATAGTCACAAGCAGCAGCAGCCGCAGCCGCAGCCGCAGCAGCAGCATGGGGCTGCCGACGCCCGACATCGGGTCGGGTCTGTGTCATCGTCGTCTGGGTCACAGAGAGGACAGACGGGAGCGAGGGGAGGAGAAGGAGGAAGAGTAGGAGGTGGCGGAGGCGGCGGAGGGGGACACCAGATGGAGGATGCCGCCCAATACTCGCCGCCGCCGCAGCATGAGCATCTATTCACGTCGATAACCTCGCGGTCGGCCGAGCCGCCGCCTCCGATCCCGGCCAAGGACAAGAAATCCGGCTCGAGGCGGCATGCAAGCTCGAACCGGTCGTCGTCGAGGCCGGCCTCGCCGACCAAGAGCAACGCCAGCACCACCAGGAGCTACAACAACACCAAAAACCTGTCGCAGCCGCCGTACGTCGACTCGCTCCCGATGCCGGTCGCGGCCGAGGACGCGAACAAGGTGCTGCTCCTGATGAGGAACCTCTCTGGTCGGATGCGGGGCGGGATCGAGTACCTAATCGAGCCGGGAGCCAGCTGGGTCCGCGGGGTCGGGTACATCGACGAGGAGCGGGCCGCCCTCATGGTCGACCCCGGCCACAACCCCGGCTCATACCACATCAACCTGATCCCGGACCTGCGGGGCTGCCGGGTCATGCCGGTGGACCGGGTCGGGGATGCGGCCGAGGACCGTCTGTGCCTGGAGCTCGTCTCCTCCATGCCGCAGCTCGAGGTGCTGATCCGGCCGCTCGCCCGGGACGAAACCGACCTCTGGCTGGCGGCGCTGCTCTGCTGGCAGCAGGTCCGACCGACGGCGGTGCGGATCTGCAACGGCAAGCCGGTCCCGTTCAGCCCCTCGCAGCCGGGGCTTCGCCGACATGTGTCGGGCAGCGGCGGCGGCGGCGCCGCCGCCGCCAAAACGCCCCCGATGCCGCCGCGCAGCATCATCAAGATGGGTGCCGTCATGCTTTGGGACCGGGGCCTGGCGCCCACGCCGTGGGCGGTGGTGAAGCGACCATCGACACGGCTGGCGTCGGGACCGGGGCCGGGGCTGGGGTCCGGATCGGGGTCGGGATCGGGATCCGCCGCCAGCTTCTGGCGACGGGTATCATGCACGCTTCACGACAACGGCGACTTCCAGCTGCTGTCGGACCAGGACGGGACCGTCATGACGACCATCGAGATGGCCCAGCTGTCGCGGTGTGCGGTGCAGCACCTGGATCGGACCGTGCTCGACGAGGACCACTGCGTCGGCCTGTTCCCCATCTACCACTCCACCGCCACCCAGCTGTCTGTATTCCGGCCCGTTTACTTGGCCATGGATGAGCGCGAGAACTTCGAGGTCTGGTTCGTCCTGCTGCGCGCCTTTGCGCTGCCGGACATGTTCCGGATCGAACCGGGCCGGGAGGAGCAGGTGTCCGAGATCATAGATCTGGATCATTTGGAATACCCCCGCCTCAAGAACGACTCGGAGGAGGCGGCACAGCCGGCAGGGGAGGTGTTCAGGATCGAAAAGTCGGTCAGCGTACGCATAACCGAGGCCAAGATGACGGCCACGCCCAAATTCACGGCCTTGGCCTCGGCGGCCGCGGTGGCGGAAGAACTCTCGATGCCATCGGCAGCCCCGTCTTCCTCATCCACTCCGGACCGGCCACCGCCGGCTGATCCCGACAGCTGCTGCTACCTCGCCGAGGTACTGCTGGACGGGGAAGTACGGGCGCGGACCACGACCCGGCCGGCGATCGGGAATCCCTTCTGGGGGGAGGAATCGGAATTCGCTGACCTGCCCCCGATGACGCCCTTCTTCCTCTCGGTCCTGCTGAAGCTCATCGAGGGTCCTGGCCCGGATGGTGGAGGTGGCAGCAGCAGCGGCGGAGGCAGTAGCGGCGGCGGCGGAGGCAGCGGCAGCGGCGGCGGAGGCAGCAGCGGCGGCGGCGGCACCCCCGCTCCCCCCAGAGAGGTGGCCTATGGTGCGGTCGACATCCCCCTGGACCGGCTCGAGAACGGGCGGGACCACGAGCAGTGGCTACAGGTCCACGACGAGCGGCATCGGTCCATCGGCACCATGATGGTCAGGGTCCACCACGACGAGCTCGTGGTGCTGGCGGCCAGCGAGTACCGCCTCCTGTCAGAGCTGCTGCACCGCTTTCCGGCCGGCCTGACCGGCCAGATCGCGGCCGCGCTCCCGGCCCTCCAGCTCCGCCGCTTGTCCGAGATCCTGGTCAACATCTTCCAGGTGACCAACTCGGCCGGGGACTGGCTCATGACCCTGGTCGAGGACGAGATCGACGGGGTCGGGAGCCACTCGGGCGGGGGCGGCGGGGCGGGGGCCGGCGCCGGCGCCAGTTCCGGCGCCGTCGCTCGCAGGTACGGCGGCGGCAGCGGTCCCGGCCGGTTCGGCGGCCGTCTCAGGTCGACCGAGTCGGGCGACTCTAGCGACCGGGAGCAGCTCGTGCGCGACATGGGCAAGTCCCTGACGGGCGAGGCCAACCTACTGTTCCGCGGGAACTCGCTGCTGACCCAGGCGCTCGAGTTCCACATGCGCCGCCTCGGCCGCAGCTACCTGAATGAGGCCCTGCGCGACAAGCTACTCGAGATCAACGAGAACGACCCCTACTGCGAAGTGGACCCGAGCCGGATCCTACCCGGCGACGACCTGAATCAGCACTGGAACCTGCTCCACCAGCTCACCACCGAGGTGTGGGCCCTCATCGCGCAGTCGGTCGACCGGATGCCGGTCGAGCTGCGGCAGATCCTCAAGTACGTGCGCACCGTGGCCGAGGACCGGTACGGCGACTTCTTGCGCACCGTCCCCTTCACCTCGGTCTCGGGCTTCTTGTTCCTGCGCTTCATCTGCCCCGCCATCCTCAGTCCGAAGCTGTTCGGCCTGCTGCGGGACCACCCCAGGCCCCGGGCCCAGCGCACGCTCACCATCATCGTCAAGGCGCTGCAGAAGCTAGCGAACTTGTCGACGTTTAGCGGGCGCGAGGAGTGGATGGAACCGATGAATCGGTTCGTCAACAGCAACCGGGTGGCGTTTCGCGACTTTGTCGATCGCGTGTGCTCGGTGCCGGCGGCGGACAGTTCCGGCTCCGGCCCGGGCTCGGGCTCGGTCTACAGAAGCGTCGCCGTGCCGCCGCAGTATTCGACCCCGATCGCGATCCTCGGCCGGCTGCCGCCGATCCGGCGCGAGGGCTTCCCGTCCCTGCCGCACCTCGTGGACCACGCCCGCACCTTTGCGGCCCTGGTGAAGCTGTGGACGGACGCGAACCCGCCCGGGGCGGCGGACGACCCCGACAGCGACCTGCGGGTCTTCAACGACACGTGCGTCGGCCTCCAGCGCCGCGCCGATGCGTGCCTGGCCCGGGTCGAAGCGCTGCGGGCTGCGTCGGCCGACCAGAACTCGTTGTCCGGCTCGTTCTCGTTCTGCTCCGCCGCGCAGCAGCAGCAGCACTGCTACTCGCTCGGAGACCTGTCCGACTCTCTCGGCCGGTCATCGCTGGGGGACCACTACCACCACGGCGGCGGCGGCTCTGCGGGTCCTGCGACGCCGTCGTGGGCCGAGCCGGCCCTCGGCCATGACGAGGACTCGATGCCGCCGCTGCCGCCGCGTCCTCCCAGGTCTTCGGGCAGCGACGATGCCGAGGCGCGTCGCGCCCAGTATGTGCGCGCCAGGGCCAGGGCCCAGTCGAGCGGCGTGAGGCTCGGGGCGGCCGACAGCCCGGTCGGGACAAACGACACGGCCATTACGAGCGCCGGCACGGTCCATCTCAACAAGCCCAGCGGCGGTGGGAGGACGACCAGGCTGATACTCTCCGGCATAATGCGCATGGGAGCCAGGCCCAACTCTCCAGACCAGCCGCCACCGCCGTCGTCCTCATCGCAGCAGCCGCCGCCGCCGCCGCAGCCCCGCGGCCTGGCGGGCTCTCGACATGCCTGAGGAACCATGTTGTCGATACGGGGATAAGGCTACAGGGGGGAGGAAGATATATCGGACATGGCAGATGGCTTGATGTACAAGAGGGCGAGATGAGTCTCCGGGTCCTTGGTAGGGGATCTTTTCTCCGTCGCCGCTCGGAACTGAGCGGGTGGGTACTATGTAGAGATGGAGGGGGGGTGACCTGGCTCGTGGATACTGGACCAAGGTGAGTCTGTCGCATGGGAGGGTGAGGGAGGGCCGGATCCAGTATTTGCATGCATGCATCATGGGGTATCTATTTCATTGTGCGTGAGCGCCCCCTCTGTTACGGAGAGAGGGAGGGGGCGCGGACAGCGCGGTTGGGCAGTAGATATCCTAGCACTTTTTCTATCTACATCGCATTGGGCACATTGGACATTGGTCACATTGGGCTTCGCGCGTGACTGTGGGTATGAGGTATATCGGCTCGAGGTATCGTTGCGTTGCCCAGGGGTTGTCAGTCAGTCATCAGTCAGTCAGTCAGTCGGCCAGTCAGCCAGCCAGTCAGGTGCGCTCTGATATGCACTGAGGAACCAAAAAAGTCCGTATCTGGAATTGCTCCCCCGTCTCCTGGCTGGACGGGCTTGCCGGTTGGGATTTTTTTCTTCTTCTGATCGGAGTAGCCGTCGATTACGTCATGTTTCGACAAGGCCTGGCCGGGCCGGCACCCCTGGCGCCGATCATGCAAGCCCACATGGAAAGAGGCGAGAGCAACGCACAGCGGGCAGGGCTGACAGCGGGCTGGTGGCACGTGGAAAGCTCGGGCGTGACGGGCTGACAGCGCTCCTGCGCATTTATTAATCCCATGCTGTGCTCGTCTGCGGCCAGGCACACCCCGGGCTGAGCCGAGCTCAGCGGGGCCCTGTCACACCACACCACACACCACCTAACGGCATTCAATGGGGCGGCTGGTATCCGGATTGTGGACGCAGAACCAGTATGTATGGGCCACACACCAGGGAGGCCGATATCCAGACTCATGGTGCAGGACGGTGCGAAATACACACACCGCACACACCAGGGCGCCTGATGTCTGGATGGTAGATTTGAAACGGTGTGGTGCGCCGCATCCGCCCCGGGATGCGCGCCCCTGCCCCCCCTTCCGCAGCCGCGGAATGCTGAATCCACACCTGACTGTAGGCCATTCTCCTCGAAGGGAAGTCCGCCTGTGTGGGTGCGTACATCAATCGTCTCGGTATGCTGTGAGGAGAGACAGGATCCTGCCGATCGCGAGAGGAGAGGAGGGGGGTGAGGGAGACGGGCCGATTGTTGTGGCGGCCCATGTCTATTGCCAGGTCGGACCCTCACGATGCCGGTATATCAAAACACTGATCTGCATCTGTAGTACGGATGTGTATTTACCACACTGGCCCATTACGGCACTGGTCCACCCCGAAACTGGCCTATTCCCAGAAAATCAAACCCAAAATCTAAAATCCGGGGGTAGGAGACAAGTCCCCCTCCCCCTTACTGTCGATCCCATTTCTCTCTGGAGGTTTGACGAACTTCTACCCTGATTACTTCCCGGCCAGTTGCTGGCTCCTGATGTTCTCATCAAGTAGATTTCCCGTCTTATCACCTGGCTCGCTTCCTGGGGGGGGGTTCTGGGTTCATGCCGCGCAACTTCAGCCCGGGGTGTCGGGGGGGCCCACTTTCGAAGAATAAAGTCCCCACCCCCCGACCACCGACCGCATTCCAGTCCAGGCCCGCATCCAGCGATCTCTATCGGAATCCAAGAATAGCCGCAAAGTAGACAATGCCGGCAAACAATGCAAGACCCAACGACGTGGAAACAAGGTTTTTTTGTTTTCTTTCCACCGGCTCCACATCGGACCACCACCACCCCTTACACGGCAGATCATCATTAGATTGACTTGGATGCTCGTTGCTGTGGAAGCTCTGTCCATCCGAATGCCTGATGATGCTGCTCCTCTACACAGAACCCACACTTAAAACCCTCGACCCTGATTGCCAATAAAGAGCGTGAAATATACACGCACACTGCTAATTACAAGGGAGCGACAGGCAGCAGACTCGGGCCATCGCGAGGGAGCCTCGACGTCCCGCGAGGAAACAAGCGCACTGGACCAGGATCGCGATTCCAGTTGACGAGGGTCTCAACCCCTGCCTCACCTCGTCGGTGGTGCATGATTAAGGATTAAGCCCCAGCCCAACGTATCTATCTTTTTGAGGCCCTGACGGCCTGCCACCCCCGCCACCCCAGGCCACCACCCCTGCCACCAACGAGAAAACGAAACCAGAACTCTACAACATAACTCCCCGAACCCAGACACCCAGACCAAATCTCGGACAAATCAAAAACAGCAAACATCCATCTGAACCGAGCCCCCCCAGCATTTCACTTCACCTCCTCCTC
>JAOYNC020144888.1:0-20217 GCA_025802115.2 Bertia moriformis
GAGGTCAAGCGAGTTACGGAGGAGCAGATGGATGGCTGGCGCGGGCGGCGGCGGCGGCAGCGGCGGCGCCGACTTTGAGAACGTCGATCTCAACGCGTCTTCGCCCCGGACCCATCGGCGCGTCCCTACCGGCGGCCGCTTCGGAGACCTCATCGCGACCGGGCTCAACGTGCTCAAGGGCGGCGCAGGCGGCGGCGGCGGCGACGACTCGGGCCTGCTGGACGACGACGAGTTCGAGATTGACGAGGAGGCGTTCCGCAAGGCCCTCGAGGAAGACATGATGAACCGGGTCGAGCGGGTGCGTGAGATCAAGCGCGGGCTGAAGAACTGGGAGGGGTGGCGGGTGGACCTGGTCGGGATCGGCGGGTACGGGGTGGGGGAGATCTTTGAGGTGTAGACACCTGCCGGATCCTTCTCTCTGTACCGCTACCGGATCCTTCTCTCCTGGTGCACCTCGCGAGCACCGGGGGGTATGAGAGTCGGATGCCGGCCGAGTCCACCACACAGCCCTCTCTCCCCACGATGGCATAATCCATCTGGGATCTAAAGTACTTGATGGTGACCGGATCCCCCCAACGTCGGCGGTTCACGTCGCTGCAGACCCATGAGGGCACACTTGATCGTCCGTTCTCCTTGACCGGCCGCACGTACCTCTCCCCGCCCTGCTGTACTGGCCACCTGGCCCTGCTTTTCTCTACCGGGCCCAGCGGCACGCCCCCCTGTTCCTCGGCTAGACTGACTACGCGCCATACCCGGACTTGGATTAGGACGAGGGATCATCATACCAGAATGGCGAGGAGAGGGGGAGACTAGGAGAGGGGGGCCCATAACCAAGATGAGGGATATTGCATACATCACCGGCAGCCAAGGGGATCAGGGACTCGGCAATCGAGTAGAGCAAGATCAAAGGAGAGACTGGCAGAATAGGTAAGTAGCTGGGCCGACAAGTCAAGTAAGGACTGGAGTGATGGATGACTCGAGCAGATATCAACCCACAAAAGACAGCGGATCCACAGCCAACAAGCAGCAGATATATATATAACGACGATTTCTACCTGTATCGCATGACACATATATACAACCCTGGTACTGCGGCGTTTGTAGGCCCCCCCAAGCGGCACCATTAATAAGATGAGTGGGTATGAGTAATGGGAGTGGGTGGTCTGGGCATGAGTTCCCCCCTGCTACCCACAGTAAGCAGCCGGCGATCTGAGGATCAGACGCGACTGGTCGGGACGCCTGTCCAACGTGGCTGATTTCATCGAGTGGGTGCAGACCTCGGGAGAGGCAGCGCTGGAAGCGGCTATCGGTTGTTTCCAAGACCTCGAGACGCAAAGACAGATCCCTGGGCCATATCCCATGATCAACCGGACGAGCCAGAGGCCGAGTCGGGTCTGGATGAAAACGGGTTGGCCGACGCTAGCCACATGGTAGCGTGACCTCCGACACCGGAGGCCGCCGGCACACCAGGCCGAGGGTGATCAACCGGGTCCAGTTCGGTGAGGTAGCCTAAGATCGCAATGGCTCTGGACGAGACCTTGCAGTGCTGGCTGGTCGCTTGATACTGGGACCAGGCTGATCTTGACCTTACCGGTACGTGATCTGGCCCCTGGACTCATCAGTGGGAAACGTGGCAAAAGGGATCCGGCGCCGGACGAAGCGGGCTTCTACATAAGGTGGGCCCTGCCGGAGCACTTGCTCCGGCTCCGGCTCCAGCCCAGACTGAGGCTCTGGCTCTGGCTCTAGTTAATGTTGAGAGTGGCGGCTGCACACTATTCTGCCCCCATAAACTCCTGCTGATATCTTATTCCTGTCTCGGGCTCATACTCATCTTGACTCGTGTGTGCTACGAAAATGATCTCTTCATTGCATACTTGCCTTTCCTATTCCGGACTAGGCGGTACATAGCGTAATGTAGCAATCCTGTGCCGCTTGGCTGATAATATAGACAACAGAGTGTTTTTCAGCGGCCCGACGAGCGATCCCAGACTTCAATCGGGATTTCAGCGGCCGAGTGTGCGTTTTATCTTTTTTTTTAGTGCCAGTCACAGTGCAAAGCATTCCCACCGTCCCCTGCTGCTGCCAGGCGTGGTGCATCATCATCACCATAATGGCCAGAAAATGGCGACACGAGAATCACAGAGATGATAAACGTTAATGACTGTGCCGAGAGCACATTTCGGGCTGTGGCTCCAGTTCCAGGGTGTGATGTGAACAATGGTCTCGGTGATGGCCTCGACCCAGTTGCCGTCCTGCAAAGTGGCATATCAAAGAAGAGCATATTTCCATCTTGCCATGCCAGGTTGATTTCCAGTGGCACCAGCACCATGGCAACCAATTGCAGGGTAAATATAGCCCATATCGGGTCGAAATGGCCAACCGTGATATCAATGAACCACAGCTCCACCTGCCATTGCCCCCCACTGCCATCCCCATTGCCCCTCCATGAAGTGGCCAATCCCTTTACCTATCCAGAATGGCCAGGACCCAACTCAGGCCGGTGTAGCTGCCCTGGTACCTCGTGCCTCTGCAAGTGTGGCGTGGGCCATGGCCGTGACTTGGCTGTAGGTGCCGTCCGCGTGACTAGTGGTAGCGCCGTTGCCTTGCCGCGTTCTTTCCTTTCCTCATGCCCCAGGCAAACAGCAAAGATCAGATGGCCTGAATGTGAACTAGCGGGCGCCCAGGTGGGGGGCAGGCAAACACAGGCAGTAGCGGCTCGGCTTGAGAAATAAAAGAGGGGCAGCTTGCTCCTACCTACCTGACCGGAGCGTGCTTGTGAGGTGAAAATTTCATTTCTTGCGAGACGCTCCTGCCTACTTCCGATCCCGCCACCAAACCAAACACCTACTTTGCTCCCCCTCCCAGAGCGACAGAGTTCCCGACCTTTCCCTTGAGCACCATCACCACCACTACCGCGTCGGTCATATCTGCTTCCCACCCTGCTACTAAATGAACCAGAATACTGACTCCCCTCCCCGAGCCGCAGAGTTCCTGAGCCGCTCCACCCAGAACCGCCGCCGCCGCGTGAGTCCCATCTGCTTCTCACCCCGCCATCCGCCATCAAATCAAACACCTCGACCAGCCTACTTACTCCCCTCCCAGAGCCGCAGAGACCCAGATACCAAAGCCCCCGCCAGCACCGCCGCCGCGTAGGTCCCATCTTCTCTCCACCTGCAAGATCAAACACCTTGACCAGCTTACTTACTTCCTCTCCCAGAGCCGCATAATTCCCAAACCGCACCGCCGGGCCGCATAGTTCCATAGCCGCACTCCCGAGCCGCACAGTCCTCAAGCAAGACCGCCGAGCCGCATAGTTCTCAAGCCATACCGCCGAGCCGCATAGTTACTGAGCCGCTGCGTTCAGCACCGTCGCCGCGTAGGTCCTATTATTCTACTCCGCCAGATCAAACACCTTACTTACTTCCCCTCCTAGAGCCGCAGAGTCAAACAACGATCCCTTCCTATCAGCACTGCAGCCAGGAGGGTCATCCGGCGCAATGCCCCGCCCAGCTTCGCCCGCGAGGTTGGCGGTGAAGGCGGCGACGGCGCAAGGCGGCCTGAGCTCCGCGGTTATATTTGCCTGCCTCGCCCTCGCTTTCCTCGCCCCTCTCCTCCTCCTCGCCGCCGGCCTGCTCATGGCTCCGGCGAGCCCCGGCGCTGGTTACCTCGGCCGGCAGGCTGAGACCGCGGAGGCCCTGGCTCAGGCCAGAGCCTCGGAGATCCCCTGGGCCAACCGGCCCCGCGCCGCCTTTGTCATGGCCGTTGACGATCTGTCGCCGGCCGAGGCAGCGGCCTCGATCGGCGAGATCGAGAGGAATTTCAATGGCCGGTACGGCTACCCGTGGGTCTTCTTCAGCCGCCAGGAGGTCGACGAGGACTTCAAGGAGGTTACGTCGAATGCCTCTCGCTCGCCCTGCCGGTATGAAGTCATTCCAGTAGAGCATCTCAGCCGCGGCCCCGGCGAAAACAGTCGCGGTCCTGGCGAAAGCGGTCGCGGCCCCGGCCCAAACGGTTCCCGTGGCCCTGGCAAACATAGTGGCCCTACCGTAGCCGCGGCCTCGACTACCCTAAGCAGCATAGATGACGACATAGCACTCGCCGAGTCGGCCGCGGGCCTGGCCCGCTGGCATGCCGGATTCTTTGCGTACGAGAAGGCCCTCAAGAACTACGACTGGTTCTGGAAAGTCACTGGAGAGGTGAGAGTTGTCCCGGCCTAGTGGCAGTCGTTAGTACTATCACTGTATATCATCATGGATAATCGTCATCATAGTGGCACGATGACGATTACGATGATGGTAATAGTAGTGATGATGATAGTTATCATGATGATCATAGTCATGATGTTTATTTGTCGGATTACATCGCTAACATAATCTGATCTATATCTAGTCGCGCCTCGCAACCCGCATCACCGTCGACATCTTTCAGTTCATGCAAGACTACGGTTTCACATACGGCTTTAACCGGGATATATTTGACAAGACCCCATGCCCCAGTCCGATCTGGAAGCAAGCAAAGGCCTTTGTCCGCCAGAACATTGACCTGATCCACCCCGACGCCGATCTCTACTGGTTCTCGCATAATACTACCGCCCGTGGTGAGCCGTCCGACCTTCCTAATTCTGCCGCCAATCTCAACCGCGCCGCCGCAGCCGCCGCTACCCGGCGAGTCGAGCCCGCGAGGCCCGCAATGCCCGCGGTGCCCCTGATACCTGCCAAGTTGGTCTACTCGATAAGCTCGACGGAGCTTACTGCCGAGCAGGGGGTCAGGCCGGCCGTTGGGCCCTGGAGCGAGATAATCCTGCTCCCTTCCGATAGTGCCACTACCCTCGTTCCACTTTCTACTCCGGCTGATTCCAAGCAGGATGACCTGGATCACCCGCATGCTCACCACCTCTCGTTACTCGCCCAACAAGAGTTGGAACAGGGCAGAGACTATATGAAAGATCTCGGGGAGTGGGTCGGCAACTTCTGGGAGCAGGCCAAGGTCAACGCTGGATTCGAGATCGGCTCGCTGAATTTCCTGCGCACCGACCAGCACCGCACCTTGTTTGAGCACCTCGACAGCCTCGCCGCATTCTCGCCCGGCGCCGGCCCTGCCGATCTCTCCCTCTTGACTCTCAGCGCCAGCATGTTCCTCCCTCGCCAGAGCATCTGGGCGGTTGGACAGGCATCGTCGCCCCACCGATGCGAACACCTCCGGGAGCTCTACGCCAGCCAGGACGACGTGGATGAATATGTCGAAGACGATGACGAGGATGACGACCTCGACACCGATGATAACGGTAACAACGATACTGGCGACACCGATTTCGACCCTGGCTCCTGCATCCAGCCATCTCCGAGACACTCAACAGACAGGGCAGATCCGGCGCAGATGCACCCCTCGTGTGGTCCCCACCCGACGGCCCGTGGCTACAGCGCCTGCGCAACCAGGACTACGCCTGTCTTTGGCCCGGTCGACAAGAATACGTGGGAGAGATGCGGCGATTACAGCATCAACTTCGCGCTGGCACACGCGCACTGGCTGGAGTTGGCTGCCGGACTGGTCGAGCCTGCCCTTGCATCGGGCTACACCCTCTACGGCGAGAACACATTCCGGCTCTCTGAGGTACTCTCACTTGCTGAGTCCCTCAAGTTTGTACTGATCTCCGGCGTGATGGTGGTCGGAGACAAGGCCTTTTAAGTCAGGCCTGTCACACACGGGATAGTATGCGCACCAGATGAGGAGAATCAGCGGGGTCTTTTTCATTTTTTCGAGGTTGAAGTTGCCATTACTACGGCCTTGATGGCCACGTCAGGCATTATCACTCCGTCGTGACCTTGGCATAATGGAGGAGAGGGGATGATAGGGGAGGGGTTGAGAGGGGAGGGGAGGGGATGGGAGGAGGAGGGGACGGGAGGAGGATCGAGAGTGATGATACCAGTTTGCAATTAGTCTGCTTCTTTTTCCAGATGAGGTTCACTATGCGAGGACAGACAACTAGTGATTGCTTCAATAGCCTGACCGCCCGCCCTCCCTATTGCCGGCCGGGCTGGCGTACCGGCGTGCGCATGCTCAACTGTTAATCGTTCCATGCCAGATTTTGGGAGGCACTCTCCGGCATCTGCTCCCGGACGATCTGGCACCCAGACTCGCAGGCCAACCGGCTCTGCGTCTCGCCCGACATGCGCTTCCTCGCCGCGGCCGGCCACCACACTGTCAAGCTCTACGACCGCACGACATGAGAGCCATCGCGACTATAAACCCGTCACTTCGGCGGTCAATGAACTAATAACAAGATATGTGGTTCTCTCTGCCTGCTCATCTTGCATGATAAAAATACGCTCGCGTGGTAGCCCAGCACCATGCGAGCCACCGAACCAGGCGAGACAAACAGGTGAGGCTGGCTGTGAGCAGTAATCGAATTAATAGCAATCTTGTGACGCGCCTGGCAGGTATGCCACAACATGCCGGGCTATAACACCGCCCTGAGGGCAGCAATATTCCCAACACCTTTGTACCCCAGCATGCCGACCGAAATAGTACGTGAGATTGCTGAGGGGGGCCTACAGGGATCGTAGGACTGCTCACGGCCCAGACCTATATCTATTCCTTTGCCCCATAAGCTGCAGTAGGTAAAAGGCCTGATCAACTCATTATGGAGAGGTGTGACGCGCCTGGCAGTGGTCTGATCGGTCGCCTGACCAGCTCAATGGGGAGCAAGATGGGCGATCGTGCTGTCATCACAGAAGCAGATCAGGGTTTCCCGCGTCAATGAGGTCATCAACGCGGGCTCAGCAGATGACGTATTAGAAGCTCCTATGTCGCCAAGATGAGAAGAGCAGCCGAACGAGCCGAGATGAGCGAGAAGAGGCCAGACGGGGGTGTCCCGCCGCTGCAGTTGCCGTTGCCATCGCTGCCGGGGCGAGCGAACCAGACGTGGCAGACAGGCGGCAAGCGGGCAGGACAGCATCCAGAGCCTTACGAACTGTCCAGGCCGGCCCGTCAGCCCACAGACGCGAGAGTCACAGCAAGAGGGGAGACTGATCGAGGGCCAGGCCATCAGCGACAGACGAGACACCCATGCAGAGTAGCAGGGGGGGCGGAGATAAACATGATCAAACTCTCACACTGGGCTTGCGGAACCCATCTCTCGCTTGAAAGGCCAGGGAGCCCCATCTCGCCCACCGAAGCCATCAGGCCAGAGTCAAGATGCATCCAGCCAGGGCAGCCAAGTCGAGCCGAGTCGAGTCGAGTCGAATCGAGTCGAGCCGGGTCGGGTCGGGTTGAGGCCAAGGCACATGATTGGGATGTAACCCAGTCGTGGTCCCTCTCCCGCCATCTCTCTCTCTCGTGGATGGAGTGTGCCCTGGTAGTTCCTCCTTTACGAGCAGCACGAGCGAGGTACAGCCATCCCAAAATATTTGATTCCACTGCGCCCGAAAACAATAAATCGCATCACTACCGTAGTACTCTTTCTCGGGGGGGGTCTGGAGAAGTTACCGAACCCGAAACTGAAGAGGGCAGATCTGGGGGGGCTAGATCCGCTGCTCGCCGTGCGGTCCAGTCATTCCCTCTCTCCAACAGCCGGCTGCCATCCGCCCCCTCTGCCCTCCGCCCCCCCTCTCCCCCTGCCCTCCTGCCCTCCTGCCCCCCTGCCCCGCTCCGCTCCGATTCCGTATATGATCCAGATCCAGATCGCGGTCAAAAAGGATACGTTGCCAAAATTAACCCGATCGGGATCGCATCTATCGATTCGCGTTGCAATCTTGGCACTGGTAGTGCCCGCAGCTGCACTTGTCGCCATTGTGCGAGTAGATCGGCCCCATCTGGCAGACGCACTTGGACCGGGGTTGATGACGCGTTAGCGCTGCTGCACCTGCTGCTGCTGCTGCTGGCCGGGGGTGAGGGGGCCACGTCCACCCTCTCATGGGCATGACGACGCGTGGTCCGTCTCCCCCCCGGCCGGCCAGCCAGCCAGCCAGAGAGAGGTCATCTCTTCTTGTGCTTACGCAAGTCCAGGGCGAGCCGGTGCTGGGCTGAGTGAGCTGCAGGTGGCGCCAGTCCCGCCCCCACATCATGTTAGCAAAGATGCCGCGCGCGGGGGTCGGTTGGTCGGTCGAGCGGGGAGAGGAGAGAGGGGAGGGGGGGAGGGGACAGCTGGCTGGCGCCACTACCCACCGGAGTTCCTTCCGTACCAGGCATGTTTGCCCGGTCTTTGGCAGATGACGTGACGGCGTGAGGTTGGTTTATAGGGATGCGGAGAAGCGGGCGCGGGGGAGGGAGCGGGGGATCTTGACCAAGAGGTTTGCAAGATATGGCTGGCTGGCTGGCTCTGGGGAAGTCGAGAGACAAAGCGTTTGACTCGGAGGATGGCCGGGCAGAGGGGCGGACAGAGATGGGTGGGCTTTTATCCCCGTCGAGCCGACGAACCCGTCGCGCGAGGGAGGAGGGCAACGGCCTCATGTCTACCCAACATACCCCTCCTTCGGTCACCCGACCTGCGCTTCTCTGTCAATGACGCACCGAGCCCGCCGGCTCGAGCCCTGCTTCCTGCGAGACTTCTCTTGGCCCGAGTCGTGATCCCTTCGCGATCCCGCGCTTCTGCAGCTGCAGCTGCCTGCCCGCGCCCGGTGCCCAAGGCGAGGGGGGCATATGTCTCCTCACCCCTCCCGCTCCGCCGTCTCTGGCCACCCAGACCCACACGTGCACATGTCACTCGCTCACTGCCCTGCCCTATCCTTCCTTGCCTTGCCCTGACCTGCCTGCCCTGCCTGCCCTGACCTGACCTGCTCCGCACTGCCAGCACAAGCCTGGACACGTGTGAGCCTGGGGCAAATGGTGTTGGCCGTCGGTCGGTCAGTCGGTTGGTCGGTCGGTCGGGGGTGGCGTTGCACGCCATGCTGCTTGCTCGTGCACGCCAGTCCGCCTCTCACGTCCGCAGGCCCCCCCGCCCGTCCGCCCTCCCCCGCGCTTGGCAGACGTGCAGATATGCAGAGCGACCACGCAATAGTAATAACATCAACAACGATAGCATCAACATCGTCACCGCCATCGTCGTCATAAACAACAACAACAACAGCCGCAGCAGCAGCAACAGCAAGAGTAAGAACAACAACAACATGGCATTAATGCCCAACCCGACCAACGCTCCAACACCCGCTGCTGGCAAGGACAAGGGGATGGGGGGATGGGGGGCAGGGAGGGGGGCGGGAGGGATGCGAGTGAGACTTGGGGTGCAGATTGGCAACGAGATACAGTACGGTTATTGGCAAATGGCCCATCGTCTCCAGCCCGGACCGGCCCAGCCAGCGACACTCGGCCCAATGCCCGATCCACACTCTGGCTTATCAGACCGAGCGAGCCGAGCGAAGAAATGAGGCCGCCTCGGGCGTGCGCAGGGCTCGGATGTGCACGCCCGCAAACTCTAACTGGACGTTGAGTGGTGGCCCAGTCTGCAAGATCATCTGACCCAACCGGCCCTGGCCGCCCAATCGGCGCGGCCGGGCGGGGCGGGCGGCGTGGCCCCGCCATGCTCAGTGGCGCCACCGCTACCTGCAGCAGGCCTGCAGCAGACAGCAGACAGCCAGCGCCGAGCCTGCATGTATCCATCCATGCAGGCAGTCGTCGTAGCAGTAGCACGAGAAGCGGCTTGGATGGCGTGGGCAAGTGTGACTTGGCAGGTGACCACGATTTCTAGTACCACCCTGCCGGGCCCCGCCGGGCCCCGCCCGGCCCTCACCGCACAAGAATATACTCCCCATGCATAGCGCGTGCATTGTAATCCTCTCCGGGGGGGTCCACTCGGGCCGCCATGCTTCTTCGACGACACGCACTTTGATGGCCTCGGCTGGAGCCATCAAAGTGCGGATCCGGACTCGACCACGAAGGGACCGACCCCGCTCTTTCCTTGATCTCTCTCGCTTATCCAGTTGACCCTAGTTGCCGTCGCCGTCGCCGTCGCCGGCATGTCTCTGCAGTACCCTCTCTATCTCCCGCTCGATCCTCTCGAAGCATCCCTCGCTCTCCGCCCTCATCTTCTCCAGTCTCTTCCTGAACCCGCCCTCGTCCGCAAAGATCTGCTCGACCGCAGCCCGAATCTGCGCCTCCGACGGCCTCCCCGTCCTCAGGTTGATCCCCACCCCGCTGTGCTGTATCCGGGCGCAGTTCTCAGTCTTGTCCTGGCCCTCGCCGGCGACCACCATCGGAACGGCATAGGCGACCCCCTGCGTGATGGCGCCGTACCCGCCGTTGTGGATCCAGACGCTGGCGCGGGGCACGACGGCGTAGTACGGGAGCTCGTCGACGACGAGCCCGTTGGCCGGCGTCTGCTCCCGAGGAAGGGCCGCGCCCTTTCGGCAGAGTATGGCGACGACGAGGACCGAGTCCAGGTGCGGCGGCTCCGCCAGGGCGCGCAGCGTGGGCAGGATGAGGCTCCCCGGATCGCCCTCGACCGTGCCCTGGGCCACAACCACAACCCTCTTCCTCTTGGCCCCGCTGCCGGCGGCAACCAGGGCGGGCCACCACTCGGGCAGGTCCGAGGCGGCCGGCCACCAGGTCGGCAGCTCCCGGCCGTCATCCGGAGGGGGCGCCGGCGCCGGCAGGAAGCCGACGAAGCGTAGCTTGTCGGGCATGTCGGGCCGCGGAAACTCGAACGACTGGACGCCCACCTGGAGGATCGCATCGTGGCAGAGGTAGTTGGCGCCACTGAGCAGGGGCCCGGCCAGGGGCACGCCGTGCGTCGCCCCCGCCTCGACGAGGCGCCGGTCCAGCTCTTCCTTCAGCGGCCTCGTCTTCGCCGCCCACCTCTCCCACGCAGCCGCATTCCGTTCCGCCCCGGCCGGGCTCGGGTCCCACGGATCAGCGAACATGGCGAACGGGCCGAGCCCGGCGCTCTTGATCAGCGGCGGCGTGACCGAGAGGCACACGGTCCGGGGCCTGCCGATGCCCGGGGGCAGGGGCGCGCCGTAGAACATGGGCAGGATGCCGTGGAAGAAGGCCTCGCAGATGATGACCACGCGCCTCGCCGGGTCGCGGGAGCGCAGCTCCACCAGCCCGTCCTTGACGCTCTCCCACTGCGGCACGAGCAGATCCAGGCAGTGCTTCTGCAGGTCGACGAGGGCGCGCTGCTTCCACGGCAGACCGAAGTAGGTCGGGGTCGGCGGGTCGGGGCTGGATGGGTCGTAGTAGGCGCGGTCGTCAAGATCGGCGGCCGGCCGGAGCGGCAAGAATGTCGCGCCCGAGCCGCTGATGCGGCCCGCGTGCGAGCTGGGGCCGAGGAAGAAGACCAGGCCCGGGTGGCGGGATGCCAGGTGGACGGCGACCCGCAGCGTGGGCATGATGTGGCCGGTGAGAGGCTGGGAGAGCAGGAGGAAGAATGGGACGCTGCCCGAGCCTGACGCCATCTTGCAATCTTCCCCAAGCGCCGCGTGCTGAGGGATGGGCGAGATAGCGAGGGCCGAGGTCTCCTCTTGGGGCTCGCTCGCACGGCCTTGGTGGGCGGTGTGGAGGGGGCGCTATGCTTATGGCAGCGGCCGCGGCAGGGTTCCGGACGGGGTGTTGTTCTCGGCTCAGTTCCGAGCCGACCTAGCGCGAGTGATGCTCGACGAGATCCGGGGGGGTGCGAGGGCGAGGGCGGCGGTGACCCGTATACCCGGCTGTCCGATGGGCGACGCCCCAGGCTGCGGCATGCGGCTGGACGACCTCGGGCCGGCCCCTTACCCTCTCCGCCAGAACCTATGCTAAGCAGGGCCTGATTCAAGGATTGTAGGGCTCCGGATGGGCCGGCAGTCTCGTTGGTATATGTTGAGAAGCTGGAGCACGAGGGACTGTGTGTGGCCTGTATAGGGTGTAGATCTGGGTCTCTATCATGCTTGGGGAAAGGTGCTTCAGGTGGGTTTGTGATTCCGGGCCCAGCTTTCTCGTGCCGGGCTGCCTTTTGAAGCAGCGGCCGAAAATGGCCAGGTCTTGGGATGCTTGTATCGCGAAGGGAGGGCAAAGCTATCTGTCGGCGGGGTACTTGGCAAGGGAGAACTCGGACGAGGCGCTTGCGCGGTCAGCGAGCCAGCTGGGCGCACCTGGCCAAACTGACTGTCTTTTCAGGGATCTACATATTTCCTCTTCTCGCATGAGGTTGGTCTAACCTCCTTTGAGGGCATTCCTATGCCTGGATCTTTTCTTTCCTCTTTATCTCTCTCTCTCTCTCAGCACCCCCCCGCCATTTCTCTGTCCTTCTCCCCCCTTCCACTGATCCCAAGTCCCGCTTAACAAGGACGGCGTCGAACGTCTCCTCGAGGGAAAGGGCGGCGGCCCTGAGGATCTCCTCGAGGGAGACGGCGGCGAGGGCCCGGGGGTTTGCTCAAGGGGAATAGCGGCGGCGGGGGGCCCCTCCTCGAGGGAGACGGTGCCGGCGGAGGCCGTCTCCTCGGGGGAAGATGGCGGCGAGGGCGGCAGGGGCTCTCTCCTCGAGGTTTCCTTGAGCTGCGAGCTCTGCCTATATCTCCCTCTCCTCCTCCTCAAAGTGGAACAGTCGCTCCTTCGCGCCGACTATCCCAACCTTGAGCTGCTTCCGGGTCCTTGCAAGTTCGGGCCGAGGTCCTTCCCGAACGTCCAGACATTCGGGCCCAATCTCGCAGTGAAGGGCAGCGAAGTCGGGGTCGGGGATCTGGGCCGGAGGGCTGGCCATTTCCATGATTGGAATTTCTACCGTAAACAGCAGTAGATGAGTGCTCCTGAGCACCTGTCGAAGCTGACCAGGTCTGAGATCTCTGTAATTGATAGATCTCGGACCTAGGGGGGGTTCTGGCGAAAAAAAACCTTGACGAGGCCGCTCGAGCGACCTGCTGGCCAGGTGGCACGCCTGGTCGAGTACACCACTGTCTTCTGAAAAAACAACCGTTTGTTTGCTGGTGCTGGGAAAAAAAATCCCCCCCACAGCCCAGCAGCACACCAGTGGATTCGGAGATCTTTTTTTCCGTGGCGGTCCAAAAAATATTCCAGCCAGAATCAGAAATCTCACCACATTAGAGGATTTTTTTTCTCAGCCCGCCATCCCCGAGCCGCAGCCGCAAGCCTCACACACACACATCCCATCCACACACCACACCCACATCCCATCCACACACCACACCCACACCTTGCCCCCGACCACCAAGCACCGACTCAAGATCGTGACCTCCCCATCCGCGAGGACCACCGTCAAGATGTCTATCCCCCCGTTTGCGGACATTTCCAAGTCGGCCAGTGATGTAGGTGGCCGAATGGCATCCTCTTTTCTCTCACTGCCATTGCGGCCTGCCTGCCTGCCTGCCCGGCGCTGCTGGGTGGTCGCAAATGCAGGAACCGCCGCCACCAGAGTCCCCCTTTTCCAGCCTCAATCGGGAATCAATCTTGTTGGCTGACCATGGTCTTGCGGCCCGATTTTGCGCTCTCCGATCTAGCTCATCACTCGCGACTTTTACCATCTGTGCTCTGCCACGATCGAGGTCAAGAACAAGACCCCCAACAACGTCGACTTCAAGGTCACCGGAAAGTCGAGCCACGAAGGCGTCACCAGCGGGGCGGTACGTCCCACCACCTACTTGCCTCTTTGCTAACTTGCTCCCACTCTTCCCTCTCTCGGCCTCCCACTCTCCGCCTTCACCCTCTGCTGACGCCGCGCCCCCCCCCCCTCCAGGTCGAAACCAAATACTCGGACAAGTCTCTCGGTACTACCACTCCTCGCTATTCCCGCAGAACAGAGTATCTTGCTCTTGAAGTCGTGAGCAGGTCCTACAGGCAGCGGCCAGGAGCCTGGCCGCTCACATTTGTCGCCTACCTTGATCTCTCTCACCGCCCTTACAACCAACACCACCACTACCACCACAGGAAAAAGATCCACGAGCTAATAATACGGTACCACCGCCCAGGACTCATCCTGACCCAGACATGGAACACGGCCAACGCCCTCGACACCAAGATCGAGATCTCCGACTCCCTCGCCAAGGGCTTCAAGGCCGAGGGGCTCTTCAGCTTCCTGCCCGCCACGGCGGCGCGTGGCGCCAAGCTGAACCTCCACTTCAAGCAGAGCAACGTGCACGCCCGCGCCTTCTTCGACCTGCTCAAGGGCCCGACCGCAAACGTCGACGTCGTGCTGGGCCATGACGGCTTCCTGGCCGGCGCCAGCGCCGGATACGACGTCAACAAGGCCGCCGTCACCGGCTACTCGGCCGCGATCGGCTATGCCGCCAGGACGTACAGCGCCGCCATCACCGCCCACGACAACCTGTCCGTCTTCTCAGCCTCGTACCACCACCGGGTCAACGCCCAGGTCGAAGCCGGGGCCAAGGCCACCTGGAACTCCAAGACCGGGAACGCGGTCGGACTCGAGCTGGCCAGCAAGTACATGATCGACCCGCTCTCGTTCACCAAGGTCAAGATCAATGACCGCGGCATCGCCGCCGTCGCCTACAACGTCACGCTCCGCGAAGGCGTCAAGGCCGGCCTCGGGGTCTGCTTTGATACCCAGAAGCTCGACCAGGCCACTCATAAGGTGCGCTGGTGCTTGTTTGCTTGCACAGCTGTCATCCCGGCCATTCTCCGTCCCTCTACTAACCGTGGCCTCCTGCATCCAGATCGGTCTCAGCCTTACTTTCGATGCCTAGACTGGCCGCCGACACTGGCCTCGGCCTTGCTTACCGGCCTTCCTCCTCCTCCCCCCGATCATTAGCGAGCCTCGGCTCCTGGGCCTGAGCTGTCGCCGATGGGAGTCGCCGGTGTGAGTCGCCGATGGGAATGGGGGATAGAATTGGGAACACACACGGGCAATAGTTCTTGCTTGGCGTGGTAGTACCCAGCTTTCGGCACACAGTGTTCAGCACGCACAATACATAATTGATCAACCCTGCGGCGGATGCCCGAATCGACCGTCCGTTTAGATATATACACCCAGCTGGCCAGCAAACCGCGCAAGTGCCTCCTCGGAGGTATCCCTCGCCAGATTCCCCTCAGCCACAGATAGCTTTCAAGATAGAAAATGGGGGATGGGCTCTCGGTATTGTGTCTTTCGCCATCATACTGTGTGCGCGAGGCTGCGTTCTGTATGCTCCTGTGCCAGCGAGGGGTCTGACCTCCAGGGCGGATCCCCACTATTTATGTGGCCGGGGCAGGATTCCCTGCCGGTCCGTCAGGCCCCTCATAGGGGGGGGGAATCCGGAGATCTCTCACATTTCCCCCTCTCTCTCTCAGTACAAGCATCTCAGACGCAATTCCAGCAGCAGCACCATAGCGCCAACATAGCGCCAATGCAGACCCCCCCACCCTACCACGCCTCGGAGGCGACATCCAGGTTCTGGACGAATAGCGGCTTAAAAGACAGACAGACAAACACACCACCACTCGGGATATCCTCCAAGGCGTGGTGTGTGTGTGTTTCATGTCGATATCGATTATCCGGATATCGGGCAGTCTGGAGCTATCCAGAATGGTGGTGTTTTCATCGTCTCGGGGCCCGATCAAGTGAAAGTCTCAGCGCCGTTATTGACAACATCTGACCTGCTCGGGAATTGTCCGAGGAGGCCCGAGGCCTGTCTGCGGCCCAGTCGGGGCGTTTGGTATTCCCAAGACCAGCGGGACGGGGCCGGGCCCTGCCATCCATGTCCCTTCTGGACTCATCTGTGCGACGAGGGACCAGCTCTCGGACAACTGTCAAGTCCCTTTGCTGTTTGGGAGTAGCCGTATACCCCCCGATCAGTCCGGCCTATGGATTTCGGTAGTTGATATCTCTCGGCCCGGCCGATATCCAGATGCTGGACCAACCCTGGAGTTGGCTAAATACACACAAATACACATCCCCCACCACGCCTCCCCGCATCGGCACGCTCAATAAGCGGCCGACCTGTTCTCGCGAAACGAGCGGAGATTGAATTACTGTCCGGCCATGGACCAACCACTATCTGGCCCACCTCTACCTTCTCTCTCCCCGCAAGCCCTCTTCGTACCAGACCTGACAGTACCAATGACAATGCTCTAACCCAGGAGTGGAGAAGCCCACCCTCCATATCATACATATCCACCCACACCCACCGCACTGTGGTCGCCCAACACCAGCCAGCCGCATCAGGAATAAATGTCCCCCCCAATCACCACACATGACCCTCAGACTCCGGTATATGTACAGAGCAACCGCCAGACCATGAAATGAATTTGCTCGCCCAGACATGCCGCACCTGCGTTTTTTTCATTGCCTCGATCCCCCTGCTGCTCGCTTGCTGCCGCCGCTGCCGCTCCCCTGCCGTCGCCTCACTGTGCGGCCTTCCCCTTCCGCCCCCATTCCCCCCCCCTCTCGTACCTACCTACGCCATGTCGCCCCCCCTGCCGCCCACCCCACCTCACTTCCCCGCCCCGCGCACAAAGCACAATAGCAAAAAAACACCACAGACCGTTGATATCTCTATGTCGGCAGCACAACAGACCCGCCCCGATCAGGCCAATTACGAGTTCATCCCAAACGGCGCCGGCGCTCCCACGGAGCCTGGCCCCTGCAGCTTGGCCGCCAGCGCAGGATACTTAGCCTGGACTGCGATCTGGGTCCTCGTTGCCTCCGCGTAAGAGAGCGCGTTGATAATCTCACTCTCAGTCCGGGCTAGCTCCGCAGCCCGTTCAAAGTATTCCAGCGCGTCTGTTACCTTGCCCTGCTGCAGCAGCAGCTGGGCGATGGTCGCGATCGCGATGTCGCACTCGGGGTCGACTGGAAGAGCAGGCTCGGGTCAGCTCGGGCCGAGCCAGCTACGGCAGCACAGGGAAAACAACTCACTGATGAGCGCCTTCTTGCACAGCGCCTCGGCCTCCTGCATGTCCTGGTTCGCCTGGAAGAGGGCCAGCGCCTTGTTGATCAGCGGCAGCACGTTCATCCCCATCGGCTTCGTCTGCTTCTCCATCTCGATGGCGGTGTCGAACTTCTCGATCGCCTCCGCGTGGCTGCCCTGGTCCAGCAGCAGTTCGCCGTAGTAGTTGTACACGTCCGGGACGGTCGGGAAGTTCTTGACGCAGCGCCGGAACGTCGTCATGGCGGACCCGATCGAGCCCATCTTGTATCTGGACACGCCCAGCTGGATATGGGAGTAGATAAAGTCCCGGTCCAGGTCGATGGACTTTTCGTAGTCCGTCGCCGCCTCGGCGAATTCGCCCCGGACGAAGTGGGCCTGGGCCCGGTGGTAGTAGATGTCCGGGTCGTTGGGGTCCTGATCGATGGCCTTCTTGAACTCGGCCTCGGCCTGGTCGAACTGGCCCTGCTCAACGATGATGGTGGCCCGCTTGATGTAGCTCTGGGTCATGGTCGGGTCCAGCTCGATGCTCTTGGTGAAGTCGTCGATCGCGTCCTGGTGGTGGCCGATCAGACACCGGAACGTGCCGCGCATGTTGTAGGCCAGCGCCTCGAACTCGGCCAGGTCGCCGCCGCCGTCGCTGCCGACGCCCAGCTCGATGGCGCGCTCGAACGCGACCCGGGCCTCCTCGTACCCCTCCCGGGTCTTCTTCTCCTGCGACCGGAGCCCCAGCCGGAGCTGGCCCCGGCCCGATTCCTCCGCCAGGTCGTCTGTATCCCTCAGGCCGTCCGGCCGCGGCTGGTCCCGGAAGCTCTGCAGGTAGCTCCCGACGAAGATGTAGCTCGGCAGCTTGACGGGCCGGCGCGCCATCAGGTCCTTGGCCTTTTGCTCGGCCACCGTCTTGAGGAGCTTCTCCACGCTCTCGGCCGTGGTCGGCGTGCCGAAGTTGTCGAGGATGCAGAGCGCGGTGAAGTCGAGAAGGGCCTCGTTGTACCGCTTTAGGTTCTCGTACGCGACCGCGCGCCGGTTTAGCGCCTTGGAGTACTCCGGGTTCAGGTTAAGGGCCGCGGTGCAGTCCTCCACCACCCGATCAAGCTCGCCCAGCGCGTTGTTGCACGCCGCCCGGTTCGAGTAGAAGACCGGCTCGTTGGGCTTGCACAGGATGGCGCGGGTGTAGAGGTCGATGGCGCGGTGGTAGTCCTTGGAGCCGTAGGCGGCGTTGCCGGCCGCCTTGAGGGCGCGAGAGTACTGCTCCCGCAGCTCGGGCGAGAACGTGGGCACGGTTGTCTCGTTGATCTCGGGCAGCTCGTCGAGGCTGCTCTCGGCGGTGGCCGGGCGCGAGGCCGAGGCCGACGAGGACGACCCCTCCGCCGGCTTCTCATCGCGGGCCTTGCGCTCGGCCTCTTTTAACTTTCGCCGCTCCTTCTTGCTGAGCTTGCTTCCTTTCTGGGAGAATGGTCAGCAGCGATGGCGGCGGCGGGGCTGGGGACAGGAGCTCGGACGATGAAGGATATAGACGTACGGGAGTGAGGTAATATGCCACTCCAGCGCCCGTGATCACGATGCCCACCCCGGCGATCGTGTACACGACCGCCTTGTTCTCCGCCGCCCAGCTCGTCACCCGTTCCCACACGGTCAATCCAGATGCGGACCCGGCATGGGCCGGGACCGAGCCTGCTCCCGCCGACACTGCCGGTGGGGGGCCGCCGGGGCGGACGGACGGGAGAGGGGCGCTGTTGGACATATCGTGCGGCCGAGCCATTGCTGCGCGGGCGCGCGTTGTCGTCGGATGCGGGCGAGCGCGAGGCGGACACGAGACCTGACCTAGCTGGGCGAGAGGCTGGAAGAGGCAGCACAGACGAAGACCCGGCCCCGAGCCAGGCTAAATCTGTTTTCTTTCCCCTTCTGGTTTCTTTTCCCCCTGTTTTCCCCCCCTCTTCTCTTCCTCTGCTTTCTTTCCGGCCGCCTCCTTCTTCCGACGTTGGCGGTAGCTGGCTGCTGGCTGCTCGCTGGTGCTGGTGGCTTGGTGTGGGAGGGTGTAGGAGGGGTGGGTGTGGATATGGCGCACGAGGCTGTCAGGTCGATATGGCGGGTCGGCCGATGGGGGAATATCGCATGTATGACAAGAAAAAGTAGAGAGCCAAGATTTTACTCCGAGGGAAGGCGTGACCAGCAACCGGGCCTGCGCGAGACAGGATCGAATCTCGGGGGAGCTGGCTGCGATGGTGGGCGGCCACAAAAAAACCGGGTGGGTTTTTTTTCTGCCTGCTATGGCCGGAGGGGGAGGGCGAGGGCGACGCCGAATTGGTGGTAGCGTGGGCTGCGCTGATTGGCTGTCTGAGAAGACCAGAACGGGTTGCCCGTCCCGAGTCAGACCCACTATCAAACGGAAGAAACCAGGCACTGGAAGTGGAAGGCTCAAAAAGCAATCGAAATCGGCTTCCCCTCGGGGTAAATCTCGAGAATCGTTTGTCAATACTTTGGCCGAAAGTGACCACGCTCTCAGGACCTCGAGGCTGCACTCTACTCTTTTCCTGTTATAGAACGGCGGCTGGGCTGATAGCGCCACTCGCCAACTAGCTCCAACGGCCAGCTCGTCACCCACCTACCACGGCAAGACACGATATAACACCACGCGGCATGATACGATATGATACAATGTGATACGATATGAGAAGAACGACAAGGTCCGCTACAATACGCCATAATACGATCCGGCACCGAGACACGACCGCTGCCGCCCTGCTCGACATTGGACATAACGAGGCATGCCACCCCGCACCGCAGGCCTGTCCTCCTGCCTCCTCCGGCTGTCCCCCTCGCTCCCCCATGCCCGTCCGGTGCTGGCCCGAAGCGACGACGGCTTGCGCGCCCGCGCCTGCGCGTCACCTACCACTCGCCACTTCCACCGCGCCGCCACGCTCTGCGCCCAGCATGACGATGACGGCGGCGGCGGCGAAACCCACTATACCACCCTGAACCTCGGGCCCGGGGCTTCCCCGAACGAGGTGAAGAAGTACGTGCCGCATCTCGCCATGTGCCGGAGGACCCCCGCCGGACCAGGCTGGGCTGATGTGTCTGCCCCACAGAGCCTTCTACTCCCTCTCCAAGCTGCACCACCCCGACCACAACCGCGCCGACCCGTCTGCCACCACGCGGTTCACCCGCATCTCCGAGGCCTACTCCGTCCTCGGCAGCGCCGCGAAGCGGGCCGCCTACGACCGCTCCCTGGGCCTGCACCTGCATCACCCGCATCCGGCCCACTCGTCCCTCCGACGCGGATCGTATCACAGCACCAGCCCCGGCGGCGGCCCGGCGGGCGGCAGGCCCGCGTCCGGCTTCAGCCGGCGCCGGGGCCCCTTGAGGGGGCGTCTACCACTTTGGTATACTCTGGTCCGGCAGCGTTTCGATCGAGGTTCGCGTCGGCAAATCT
>JAOYNC020145181.1:0-20181 GCA_025802115.2 Bertia moriformis
ATTTCGGCATTCAGATCTCTTTGTATTGGATCGCGGCGCAGCAGGTCCTCGGCACTACCACGGTCAATCCGTCCGCGCTCACACTTTTCGAGGGTGAACTCCTGGAGGAGTTCGACGACGTGGACCCGGCGCTCGATCAGTGGCTGGCCAGCGAGCGCCATCGCCTGCGGGACCAAGCCCGCACGGTTGCCGAAGCCGTCCTGGTCGAACAGGACGAAGTGCAACATTCGATTCCCGCCGCGCAGCGTCTGCTCAGCATCGACCGGTCGCACGAAGGAGCATGGCGCGCGTTGATGCACGGCTACGCCGCCCGCGGTGAACGCGGGAAAGCTATCCAAGCCTACGAACAGTGCCGTACCGTCCTAACCGATTTGCTGAATGCGGCTCCCCTGCCCGACACGCAACGGCTCGCGGCCGAGATCCGTGCGGGTCACGTTCCAATGGCCGCCGCCGCTGGCCCGGCCGCCGCAGTCCTGGCGGTGTCTGGGACGGGCGGCCCCGGTGCCGGTCGATTGCCTCGTGATCCATCTGCTATCATGTTTCGAGATTGAGAATATTCCGATTTCTCACCGCCTGTGCGGGCGGGAGCAGAGGAGGAGACAAGGATGCTTCAATGGTGGGAGTTTTGAGCCCTCTTCTGTGCGCGCGCGTCATTACATGGTCATCATCCAGCTAGCTAGCCTAGCCAGCCGGCCAGCCAGCTAGCCGGCCAATCGCGCGGCCAGGGTGCCGGTGCGTGCGCCGCGGGACGAGACCGGGGCCGCTGGATGCGTGGGTAGGAGGCGGGGGAGGGAGGGGGGGAGGACAGGGAGGAGAGGGAGGACAGGGAGGAGACGGAAGAGAGGGAAAAGAAGGGGCGCGGATAATTAGGACGCTTGTCTAGATGGGTTTGTGCTCTCGGTGTCCACCATCAGAATAGCACTGAAGGAGAGAAGCCGTCAGTCAGTCGCGTTGTTGCGTAAAGTTGGTGTGTAACTTTCGGGGTCAAGGGCTGTACTGTACCCAAGGACGACGGAGCCCCCCAGCTGATTGATCCTCCAGGAAGAATCTTATTATTAGCCTCACGCCCCACGCTCCACGCCCCGCGCCCCCTCCCTCTCCCCACCTCCACCTCCACACTCTCAGCCCGCTTGTAGGACCCGAGCTCGAACCGCTGCTGGACGCGAACCCCTGGTGAAGCCCGGCGGATAACCAGACACAAAACTGCCTCTCGGGGCGGTGGTTTGTGGTACGCTATCTACGTATTGGCCGGAAGAGGGGAGATCCTGCAAGGGGAGCCGGGAAGAGGAGCCGGAAAGAGGATCCGACAGCCGGATCGAATGATCGGGCCTGGGGCCCATTAAATGTCATCAGCGCCATCTGCGACTTGTGATTTGCCGTGCCGGCCGGCCCATAGTCGGAGTGGGCGCGGCCATTTGTCGCGCATATGGTCGGGGATCGCAAATCTGGTCCAGGCCAAGCTACAACATTCCACATGAATCAAAGCCTGACGAACCCACCGCCAGGCCGCTGCGGTATAAAAAGTAACTTCCTAGAGGCATCGTGGACATCCCAATTGATGGTACCCGAGTGCCGATCGCTATTCTAAAAGCAGGGGACACAGCCGGACCATATATATCCATCTCAAACCCCAAACCCCGTACCCCTCCACAGATAGCTCGCCTATCTCCCTCCATTTGCCGACATGTCAACTGTGGCGCGGATCGGGCGGTAACATTTCCTTCAGCCTCTGCCGACTTCGCGCTGCTCCGGCGAATGATGGTGGATTCGCTAGGGCTGCTGCTCCTGGTCCTACTCCTGATCCAGGTCCTGGTCCTGGTCCTGGTCCATGTCCAGGTCCAGGTCCTGGTCCATGTCCTCCTTCTCGGCATTCTCATGGGAGTCCGTAGATGATGCCAGACATTCCGATGGTGGCTCGCCGTCCCCCGGTGCGGCCTCTTGTGTGGGGGAGGACTCGGTCTTGTAGAGCTCCTCCTGCGGCTTCGGCTTGTGGAAAACCCTGTCCGGGTCAAAGCCGGGCTCCCAGCTTCTCTTGATCGGATGTGCGATGTAAGCAGCCAGCTCGCGCACGCCAGGCGAGTTATCCATGGCGGCACCGGGCCATCTGTCAACGCTGTGGGTCTTGAGGCAGTCGATGATGTAGACGTCTCTGTGCTGGTCTTCCTGGCTCAGGGTCGGAAGGGTGTTGGTTTCCCCGAGCCGGCCGTGCGGCTTTGAGTAGTTCGCGACCAGCTGGGACGGGATCTTGGGCGCCTCGACGGTGAACATGCTCCTGATCAGGGCCGCGAGCTTCCCGTGCGTGATATCGTCCTTCATGGCCTTGGCGTCGAGCAGGCTGATCTCGGCCGCTCGGGTGCTCCGAGTGGTGTGGGATGGCAGCCGCTCCATGACGGGGGCCAGCAGTGGCGGCGGGGCGAGCCCGACGGGCTCCTGCTCGGGCTCGTCGCCCGAGTCGGTGTCGGAGGAGATGGACTCCAGCGTCTTGTTGGTGTCGAGTGGGTGCCTGATCATGAGCTCGTGCGCGGCCAGGGCGGCGGCGTTGTGGGTCATCTGGAGTTCCTTCTCGGTGAACAGCTTCTCGATGCTGTACACCGGCCCGGCCGGCTTGATCAGGCCGCGGACCTTTTCGCTCTGCCACAGGGCCGTCGTGCTGGTGGGGGGGGGGTCCAGGGCCCGGCGGAGCGGGGCGGGCGACCCCTCGTCATCGGCGCCGTTCCGCTTCCGCTTCTTGGCGTCGTTGAGGCCGCCGGTGCCGAGGTCGTCCAGGTCGCGGCGCATCCGGCTGGCCCGCTTGACCTGAGCGCCGCCGGGGCTAGTCGGGTTGGTGATGCTGAACTGGTTGGGGTGGAGGAGGAGCGCGCTCGAATCGGAGATCTCGAGAGCCTCCTTCTCCCGGGTGAGCCGGTTCTTGCGGCTCGAGATCGAGTTGATCAGGCGGTCGCGGATAGTGCCGGTCAGTTGCGAGTGCTCATTGCGCGCCGTCTCGACCTTGACTCGGAAGTTGTTGTCGATCCGGATAAGCCGGGTGTCGTGGTCTCTCTGGATGGCCAGTCCGTCAGCTGCTGGCGCGGCGGGCAGAGGGCAGACGATGGGGGCAGGACAGGGCAGGGCAGGCGATGCGGTGGGGAGGAGACCGACGAACCTTGTTGTTGACCATGTTGACATCCCTCCGCTCTATCGCGTCCTCCACCGTCTGCAGGAAATCCTGGAAGCCCGGGCCGGCCATGTCGAGCATGGACCGGCCGGTCTCGGCCAGGATCGGCTCACCCTGGGAGCTGCTGTGCGCCTGGCGGAGCTGGCTGATCTGAGAGAGCGCGTCGGGCGCGTACGGGTCGAAGCGCTGGACGAGGTTCAGGTCGACCTGGATCTTCTGGAGCTGGTCGCGATAGGTCATGTTGCGATCGCGGGAGTACTTGTCCTTGAGAGCGGCCACTCGGTCGATCAGCTGCTGCCTCTTGCGGTCTCTCTTGGACGATGCCGCGGTGTCGGGCTTGGCATAGTGGCCGGCGCCGGCGCCGACAGCGGCGGAGCCGGAGGCGGCGCAGAATGGCGACATGTTGAGTTGATGATGATCGGGGCAGGGGTAGGAGAAAGTGGACAGAGGGCAAGGGATCCAGGACGGCGGCCGAGGACGACAGGCGAGGACGACGCGCCTGGTTGGGCGCGGTGATGGCAGCTTGTAAAAGACCTGGGTGAGAAGCAGTGTTGCAGAAACGGCGAGAGCATGGGGATTATTATAGTGGGGGGTCTGGGAGGACTGGGAAGAATCGGAAGAATGGGAAGAATGGGCGCCGGCGGGTGGGTGGGTTCGGGAAATCGGAATTTGTTACTAATTCATTGTTTCGTGGCCTTTTGGGGCCCCACGTCATTGTTATCGGGAGGGCTCGAGAGCGGCCGGCAAGCAAAATTTCTATTACAATGAGCAGAAACAAGCACAAGTGGGCGGATAACAAAAACCGGCAGGGATAAGAAGCCAGGACTGTTTGTGTTTCCAATCAATCAGATACCTCGAATCCTCTGTAAAAGACTACTGTAGCCTCTGGACTCGGCGCCGGTGCTATCTACAGCCGCCGCCAAGGGAGCAGCCGCTCCCTTGCCAGCTGCTCTGGTCGTTTCCGGCTCCGGCTTGCCGTCCCGGCGGGCCTGCTGCTGCTCCATCCCCCTGAGCAGTTCGCGGTGCCGGTCCTCCACCATCTTGGCCAGGGTCTCGATGAATCTGGTCCTTCCCTTCTCTTCGGCCGTGCCGCTCCACACGGTCGCCAGCTCCTTCAGCTGCTCGACCCGGCCGGTGGCCCGCTCGACGCCCCCGACCGGGTCCTCGGGGTCGGCGAGCATGTGGCCGATCTCGGCCCGCAGCGCGTTCAGGACCTGCCGGCCCTTCTCCTCGGAGCTCTGCCTGGCCGATCCCGGCTCGGGCGCGGACACGGACAGGAAGGACGAGCTGACGGACATCTCGGACGGCGGGAAGTTGAACTCGATGGCGCGGCCAAACGTGCTGATCACCTGCTCGAGCCGCGCGCGTGCCACGGTCAGGCTGTGCAACTGGCTGACGTACGCCGGCTCGTCTTTCAGGTCGTCTTCCTCGGTCGGCGGGATGGTGGCAGATTTGGCAGTGGCGAACGAAAAGGCAGGATTTGGCGCCGGAGGGACGGGCGCGAGGACGGGCGCTCGCGCGGGGGGGGGGAAGGGGGCTCGCGGGTTCTGACTGGGCACGACAGACGACCGGCGAGGTCTCCCGTCCGACGACGACGGCCCGTTCTCTGTCCCGTTCTGGATCCCGGCCGGGACGAAGACCCGGATCTGGTCCTGCAGCTGGTCCGTGATGGCCTCGGTCAGGCTCAGGGTCTCGCCCCGCAGGAGCTCCACCTCGTAGGCCAGGCGGCCGCCGCTCCGCAGGATCTCATCCGTCAAGACGGCGAGCGCGTCCGAGAGCCGGGTCATGTGGCCGCTCAGGCGAGAACTCAGGGCCTGGGCCTGGCCGGACAGCTCCGTGAGCGGGACCGGCTGGCGGCCTAGCTTGGACGATGCGGCGGACGGGCCCGAGTTCTGGAGGGGCGGCAGGATGCTGTTGAGGTAGTCGGCGGGATCGAACGAGGGGTTGAGAAAGTCGGCGGCGAGGAACGGGTCCGAGGTGTGGGTGGACTTGGGCTTGATGGCTGGTCGTGACGGGTGGCGGATGTGCAGGCTGAGCGATCGGTCGGGGGCAGGCAGGCCGTTGCTGCCGTGCCGGATGCGGGCCGGTCGGGAGTCGGAAGCCATGGCGGGGCCAAAATGGCAACAAAACAGGTGGTCGGTATGCAGCGGTTTTTATTTAGTCCAGTTTTATTTAGTGACGGGGGTGTCGCGACAACGTCGACGCTGTGGTGATGGTCGCCTAGGTCGCTAGGTAAGGGGGGCCGCTGGGCTGGTGGACCGCTGGGCCGCCCACCCCCGCCCGCGAGCTGGCTGACCACTGGAGCTGGACCAACATCCAGAACCAAGAGTCGGATTTGCCTCTGCTTCTCCATCATGGCCATGGCCCTGGCAGTGTTGGGTCCGGCCCCGCCACCACCGCCGCCCCCGATACCGTCCTCGTTTCTCGACGCGTGGAAGGCCGGGCTCGCGTCGTCGCCATCATCCCAGGCCTCGGCCTTTCCCTCGCACCACCACCCCGACCCGCTGGCCCTGGTCTCCTCCTGCAGGCCGCGCAGCCTGGCGGTGGGGTCTGGCCTGTCGATTTTCCGCCGCATCCTGGTGCCCGCGCTCCTCCGTGCGCGACATGAGATCCTGTTTGTCACTTGTTTCTGGGCCAACCCGTCCGACTCGCTGTCGGCTCTGTCCGATGGGCTCGCCGAGCTCGCGGCGAGCCGGGCAGGCGGCTCGCGCTCCGGCCAGGCCCAGGCGACGCTGCGGATCCGCATCGGCTTCTCGTCCCGCTCGCTCGTGCAGCGGGTCCTGCACACGTTCTCGAGGGACGGCAAGGTCTACAGCTCCTCCCAGTGGCAGTCGGTCCTGGGCCTGCCGGCGCCAGAGGTGCTCGCCCGGGCCAACATTGAGTTGTCGGTCAAGACGCTGTTCTTCAACCCGTTTGGGATCGTGCATCCCAAGTTCCTAATCGTGGATCGGCGCCGGGCCTGGCTGCCGAGCTGCAACGTGAGCTGGGAGTGCTGGTTCGAGGGCTGTGTCGGGATCGAGGGTGCGGCCGTGGACGGGCTGGTGCGGTTCTGGAAGGAAGTCTGGGGGAGAGGAAGGGAGTCGTGGATATTGCGGGATGAGCCGTGGATGGGCGGAGATGGCGGGAACGATGATGGCGATGATGGTGGTGATCATGACGATGATGATGGCGGTGGGGATGGTGGTGGCGGTGATGGTAGTGGCGGTGGTGCTGCTGCTGCTGCTGCTCCGAGCGGGGGGGTGGGCAGCAGCAGCACTTGGGGTGGAGGGGGGGCTGGTTCCCCAGCCCGGCTCGTCCGGCTCGATGGGCTGCAGATCCCAACGATGATTCTCCCGTCAACACACCACATTAACCCCCGGTTCCGATTCTTGCCGTTTCTCGCTCCGTCTCCGGCGCCGGCCACGCCCCTGAACAGCGCCATCCTGGCGCTCTTCGCCACCGCGCAGTCGGCAATCTCGCTGCTCACGCCCAATGTCACCAGCGGGCCGGTGGTGGATGGCCTGCTCGAGGCGCTGGGCCGGGGCGTGGATGTCCGGATCAGGACGAGCCGGGGAATGATGGTGTCGGAACAGATCATCACCGCGGGCACGACCTCGGAGAGGTCGATCGATAAACTTATCAGCCGATATGAGAAGATGAGGAGACCGCAGGGGACCTCGCAGGGGGAGCGGTGGCGGCGGTGGCGGCAGTGGTGGACGGGATTGTTCGGCCGGCCAAGCAGAGCGGCAGAGCAGGCCGGGCCAGGCCGAGACGTGGAGGCGGCGGCGGCAGATGCAGCAGTCGGCCTCGGGATCGGGGCGCTGAGTATACAGTACTATCGGCCGGCCAAATGTCGGAAAGACGCGGCTGACGAGCCGGTGGTGTCGCACTTCAAGATGACCCTGGTCGATGATCGGTTTCTGGTGCTGGGGTCAGGCAACATGGATCGGGCTAGCTGGTACACCAGCCAGGAGCTGGGCATACTGTTCCATGACTCTCGGGGGTTCGAGCCGTGGCGGGCGGTATGGGACGGCGCCCTGTTGTCTCGGATGGAGGATTTCTACCAGTCAGAGAAGCAGCCTATCGTGGGGTAATAAGTATTTGGGTCTTGCAATAGTAAATAGTCAGTAGAATTCGATGAGATAGCAGGGTTATGGTTGGCAAGGGGGTAACCCGGCAGATACCATCAAACTGGAAAGGGGAAATGGCGGCAGGGCTCGAGTGGCTTGGTTCGAGTGCTGAGAGAACGCTACTCTGCAGTCCCTCGCTTCTGTAGCCCAGCCGGCCAGAGTGTTCTCCTCCCACCGAGCTATTCTGGGTTGTAAGATCCTGGGCTCGAGCCTCGGCAAGATCAAACATGAAGCATGATTCCGGAGGCTCGGATCCGAACATTCCGCCTGTACACCCGGCCATTTCTGATGGGTAGAAATGACTGCCAATCGATGAGTTTCGGAGGGGGGGACGGGGGATTCCGGCTCGGATCTGACTTGGTGTATTACTTCGTATGGGAGTATGGAAGAAAATGGGTATATACCTAGCTCATTCCTCTTTTTCTTCGAGCAATAGCTGTGTCTACTGTCCATTCCATCTTCCATTTTCCGTCTGCCTGCAGTCATCTTTTTATCTTGTGCCCTCCTGGCTTGCAGCATACATAAATCTCCATGACACGTGGCACTCGTGCGGCAAGACCACAGCAGAGTAGACACATGTGGTATGGTGGCGGCCACGGCTGCTACCACGGCCGCCATGGCCAGTCTGCACGGCAGCCTCCCCCCCCTCTCCCCCTCCCCCCCGGCTCACTTGCTTACTTCTTCTCCTGGCTAGCGTGGTGGTGGTGGTGGTGGTGGTGGTGGTGGCTGACCGACGGTCGCACACGGTATCATTGCGTGACCCCTCCTCCATCCCACCACCCCTCCAGCTTGCCCCTCCAGCCTACCCCTCTATTTACTTCCTTGTGGGGCCTAGCACAGGCACCGACCGGCAGCTTCTTTCCGGTACACTTTTAGACAGAAAAGCTTGCGGCAGGCTATCTGGTCAGTTCTGGGCCATGTAAGATCCATGGGCCCACCTTGTGCATTCTCGCATTTTTTGCCTCCTCCAGGAGGAAAAGTAAGTAGCAAGCGGCGGGGCAGGGGCGACCCCCTCCCCCCTCTTCCGCACCATTATCGAGATAAACTTTACCCTGCCTCATTCTCGTATTCTTGTATGGATCGTGGCCCCGTAATATACCTCAATAAGGTTCTCTCGGGATCCTCCAGATCGGGCCTGAGCAGCATCGGCTGAAAAAGTCCAGCTGCATGTGTGCGTGCGCGCGTGTGGGAATGTACGGGTCGTGACTCGAAAGGCCTGGAAATGGCGCCAGGCATGGGTCATAGCGGCAGTGGGAGCGCTCCTTCTTCGCTCTGCACACTTCGGGCGCGCTGTCGCCGCCGCGCACGGACGCGCGCTGGCGGCAGTCGACCAGGCTTGCTCAGCAGCAGCTGTATACATCTCCAGCCTTCCAAACGGTACCCCCCCTTCCACGCTGCATCTTCTCTCTGCATCGACAGTAGACCAGCCTCAATCAGGGTTGTCCAGGCTTTTCGCTAATTATATTTCACAGCTTAGGGGGTCGACCTCCTGCCGCCGTGACCATCGTCTCCGCCACTATCACCACCTGCACCCCCACCACCCCACCACCCCCCCCCCACCATTACTACCACCACCACCATCACCACCACCCCACCGGCTGCGTCTCTGGCCTGTCCCAGCCCCAGCCCGGCCGCCCTCTGCTGCTGCGTGCTGCGTGCGTCGCGGCTTCAAAATCGCAGCTGAGCCGGTACCTGCGCAGTCCGGCGGCTGCACTCCTCGGCGCGAGAATGACGAGAAGAAACTTCAACCGCGACATTGCGATTGCCCGTGATACCGCCGATATTGACCGGGTGGCCGATATCGACCGTGGCCAGTCCGACGGCGAGGCCGTCTTTGCCTACCATCATGACGTACTGCAGGAACCCCTTCGGGTCCAGATTTTGGCATCAGGTACGCCAGCAGTCATCCTCGGTTCTCCGCCCCCTCCTGCTCATTCTCCCCCTCTCCCTTCTGCTCCCCCCCCCTCCTGCTCATTCTCCTCCCCCTCTCCCTTCTGCCCCCCCCCTCCTCCTGCTCCTCCTCCTCATTCTCATCCTCCTCCTCCCCTTTCCTTCTCCTGCTCCTCTTCCTTCTCCCTCTCTACGGCCCCCCTCCCGCTACTGCAACTACTTCTACCGTTTCTCCCCCCCCCAGAGCTGACCCCTCTGCAGGCCTCGATGACTATCCAGAGCACTCCGGCTTCCTGGTCTTTACTGAATGCGACAACGTGCCCCCGTCCGTCATGGCCGCGCTGCAGAGCATCTCGGACGAGACCATCGGCAAGGATGTCGTCTCCGCCATGCGACTCATTGCCAACCGCCTGACCTGCCTTCTCGAGACCGGAGCCGGCGAGAACCAGAACCACAGCGGATCAGTCCCCGGCTACATCCACGACCAGGACCACGACGGCGACGACGAGGGCGACGAGAGCAGCAGCAGCAGCTACTACGACTATGATGACGAATCACTCGTTCTCGACCCGAACGCCGCCCCCCTCGACCACCGAGCCGTGTCCGCCCTCACCGATATCTCGGGCCGTGCCTCCGGCGGTGCCGGTGCCCTCCCCGCCTCCCACCGCCTCTCCATCGACCCGGCCACGGCCCCCGCCGGAACACCTGGCGCGGCCCGGGATCCCGCCTCCCAGCAGCGGCTCCGCCGAGACCTCCATGCGGCCCACCGCGCCGGGCTCAACGTCGGCATCATACGCACCGCCACTCGCCATAGCTACCACCTCGGCTCCATGTTCTCCCTGTCCCTGCGGGTCCGCAAGCTCGGCATCCCGGAGGAGTCCCTCGAGGCGTGGGGCATCCACCCGGCCGAGTACGTCATGCTGGTCTTCAAGTTCGACCATGAGTACCACGGCCTAGAGGACTTGCTCAGGTTCCCGGACAGCCAGCATTACGCGTTTGGTCGGTGCGGCAGCTGGAAGCCGTCGATGAGCTCGGCCATCGGCTCGCTCAACCCCTTGACGGCCGACCAGTCCGCCTACCAGGGCCAGGACGCGTTCCGCAAGATGGCCATCTCCAACACCATCGACGTCCTGCTGGCCCAAGACCTGATCCCCCTCATGAAGCAGCGCCAGATGGGTGCCTCGTGGGACGAAGCCCGGAAGCTGCTGATCGCGTCTCGGGAGAATGAGTCGAGCGTCGACCTGGCCAGCATCCGGGCCCACGCGGCCCGGGCCAAGGCCGCCGCCGCCGCGGCCCGGGCCAATGCTTCGCCGCAGCCGCAGCCGCAGCCGCCGGCCAGATCAGATCTCGAGACCAAGACTGGGTCGAGGCGCAAGACCAAGCCCAAGACGAAGCCCCGGGGCAAGCCCAGGTCCAGGCCAAAAGCAGCCAAGCTCGAGCCCGAGACCTCGCCCGGGCCCAGCTCCGACGAGGCCTGGTCGGATGTGCCGCAGGAGGACGAGGACAAGCAGGAGGGGGAGGCCATCGTCCTCACCACGGCCCCGGCCCTCTTGAACCGGGACCACGCCGTCGGCGACCCCGCCAGCCTCAGCACTCCGCTGATCGCCATGCAGCTGGCCCTGCGCCACTTTGCCCGGTGCACCGAGTTCTGCATGGTCTGCCACTGCCGCGACGAGGACGACACCAACACCGCCCTGCAGGTGATCAAGCCATACGTGTGCACCAACCCGCTCTGCCTGTACCAGTACATGGCGCTCGGGCTCGGCCCGTCGTCCGAGCACGAGATCGTGAACCAGCCCCACGTGGTCGACCTCCTGGTCAGCTTCTTCTACGCCGCCGTGCACCAAACCCGGACTCGCAACTGGCCGGTCGGGCTGTCGCTCAAGGTGCCGGACAAGTTTGCCGACTGGCAGGCCCAGATCCGCGTCCGCGTCAGCCTGGTCGAGAACAAGCTGACCTTTCTCTCGGTCCCCGATGCCGTCGCGCCTGCCCGCTTCCGGTCATTTACCTGGTTCATGCTGACCTCGGCTGAGCCCTCGGCGCGCGAGTATCACTGCCGCGTCACCACCATCGGGGTTGACTCGGTCTCGTTCGACGTGGTCTGCGTGTACAGGCCGTTCCCGCCTGACGTGCCCACCATCACCAATGCCGTGATACGGACCCCCAACGTGGTCTGGCCCGAGGCCGGCAAGCTGGTCCCCTGCATCCCGACCGAGCCACTGGTGTTCGACAGCTGTGTCCACCCGTACGAGGCCGACCTGGACGAGATCATGGCCGGATCGGCCGGCCGCGCGGGGTGGGCTCTCAGTCGCGTGCTGCACACCATCCCGCCGGTCGGCCAGATGAGGCAGTACCTGCAGGAGGACTCGACCAGCAAACTCGGCGGCTGGGCGATTATTTCTCCGACCGCGCTCACCCTCCTGCGCTGGATCATCTCCTCCAACCGGTCATTCATCGTCCAGCTCGAGACTGAGGAGCCCACGCGCGCGGGCTACAGGGCCGATGGAAAACCCCAGGCCAGTTCCAGCAAGCCGCCGCGGCCGCTGCCGCCGTCGTCGTCTTCGTCGTCTTGGCCGCCTTTGCTGTCGTCGTCTTCGTCGTCTTGGCCGCCTTTGCTGTCGTCGTCTTCGTCGTCTTGGCCGCCTTTGCCGTCGTTATCAGCGGGGGCGGCGGCGGCAGCAGTGCCGCCATTGCCGTCGCTAAAATCAATGTCCCCCCTATCCTCGTTCAGACGCGCCGACCCGGTCCTGGGCCTGGGCGGCCCGTCTATGCAGTTCCAGTTCGCCCAGGGCTCGGCCGAGAAGGAACTCCGCTTCAGCCAAGCTCTGGCCGACCACGTCACCGACCCGACAAAGGTCCCGTCCCTCTTCGCCTGGCACGGGAGCTCGCTGGGGAACTGGCACAGCATAATCCGGACCGGGCTGGACTTTGCCGAGACCCTGCACGGCCGCTCCTACGGCCACGGTGTCTACCTGAGCTCCACGTACGACACGAGCGCCGTCTACATGGGATCGGAGTCTTCGTCCGGAGATGTCTCAGCGGTAAGCCGAGGGACCCCGTCGTTTTCGTTTTCTTTTTCGTTTCGGGGTTCAGTTTATTTTCATTTTTCTTTCCTCATTCCTTTTCCTTCTCCCCCCATGTCCGCTGTACAGGTTTTAATTGTCTTCGTTTCTCCAGAATTCGGCGAGATGGCCCAACACGGCACTGGGAATATGCGGTGCCATCAGCCTGTGCGAGATCGTCAACTGTCCCGAACAGTTTGTGAGCAGCAGCCCGCACTACGTCATCAACAAGGTGGACTGGATACAGGTCCGGTACCTGTTCGTCAATGTCGCCTCCGCCTGCGAGGTCAAGAACCAGAGCGAGGCCCTGGCTGAGCCTGGGTCGGAACACGCCGGCTATCTCACCCAGGACCCCGACCATCCGGTCAAGGGTAGAGCCGGTAGTCTGATCAAGATCCCCGCCACGGCCATCCCGAGCGCCCGGCGGCATGCCAACGCTTATTGGCTGAGCGATCGGCTGGCCTCGGCCGAGAGAGCGCCGGCGCCGCAGGAGAAGGACGAGAAGGACGATATTGACCTCGTGAGGCCGCCGTCAGACGAGAGCGGGGATTCGCCGACCAGCAATCGGTCGTTCAAGCGTCGCCGTAGCTCCTCGCCGTCTGATATGCTGTCGTCACGCCCGTACGTTGTTGAGATACCCCTCCTCCCCCTGCCCCCTCGCTGCCTCCCCCATCACCACCACCTCCCACTTATCCCCCAGAGCAGGCCGTAAACTGACCGGTACTTCCAGAGACCGGCCCCGCCGGCCCCGTCCGCCCCACCCCGCTGCTCCCCAAGTCCTTCTTGATCCGGACAAGACCGACTTCCGGCCTGGAAAGCTCGATTACGACACCCTTCCCAAGCTCCCGCTCCCAGGCTGGGCCGCGCCGCCCGCGCTCAAGGCCATATCGCGTGAGATTGGAATGCTGCAGAAGCTGCAGGCCAATACCCAGCTCCACGAGCTGGGCTGGTACGTCGACTTTGACCGCATCTCCTCCAACCTGTTCCACTGGATCGCGGAGCTGCACAGCTTCGACCCGGACCTGCCGCTGGCCGGCGACATGAAGCGACAGGCCTGCAACAGCATCGTGATGGAAATCCGGTTCCCCGCCTGCTTCCCCATGTCCCCGCCCTTCATCCGGGTAGTGAGGCCACGTTTCCTGCCGTTTCTCCGCGGCGGCGGCGGCCACGTCACCGCGGGAGGGGCCATGTGCATGGAGCTGCTCACGGCCACCGGATGGAGCGGGGTGTGCGGGATGGAGAACGTGCTGCTGCAGATCCGGATGGCCCTGATGAGCACCGACCCGAATCCGGCCCGGCTGGAGACCAGGCTCGACGCAGGAGCAGGGGGCGACTACGGCATTGCCGAGGCCGTGAGCGCCTACAAGAGGGCCGCCAACGTACACGGATGGAAGGTCCCGGACGACTTTGCCAAGACCGAGAACGGCTGACCGAGCCAGCGGTATGACCCGGTCTTTCTCTCTCTGTCTCGGTTACCGAGCCTGTCCAGGGCTGGCTGGCTGGCCAGCGAGGACCGCGGAATGGACAAGGGGGAAGAGACTGTGTGGGAATTGCGATTTGACACCGGACGACGTCCCGTCCTGTAAATGGCAGTGCGATAGAATAATAGCCGTCAGTCCTACCAGTGGTAGAGAAGGATTAATAAATGAAAACAGCAGTCGACTAGCAGAAGTGTCTGCCGGCGCTTGCGTAATCGGGTCGTGCCACCTTATCGTTTAACCGTGAGTATTTATCTATTATTTGTGGTGCAGTATTTTTCATGACCGCCGTGGCGGTGCGGCTGCGTGGCGGCATGCCAGCACCCCACCGCCGCCTCTTGCCTACTTAATGCCCCCCCGACCGATGGATGCAGACAGACACAGATGAACGCTCGCAGTCGGCCGTCAGTCGCGACCCTCGCCCACCACCGCCGAGATGAAGATCCTCGACCCCAACTCGGCCACCCTGATCAACTGGGAGGTGCACTGCTTCTTGGCGGCGGAGCAGGAACGGCAGGAGCAGCAGGAGCAGCAGCAGCAGGCGAGCGGGAAGAAGAAGCGACGGCCGACGACGCGGCCGCCGAATATGGAGATGGTGACTAAAGAGGTGGGACCGTGTTTCTTTTTTCTTTTTCTTTATTTTTTCTTTTTCTTTCTTTTTTTTTTCTTTTTTTATCCTTCGGCGTGTCCACCCACTTGGTTTGTACCTCGTACCTCGGCCAAGTGGGGGCTCTGGCTGGCTGGCTGTGCGTCCGTGCGTCAGTCACCCTGGCTGACCGATGTGCCTTCTTCCCAAGGTCCTCCAGTACCTCGAAACCCCTCCGAACCCGCTGAGCCAGCAGCGCTCGGACCCGGGCCGGTCCCGCTACTCCAAGGGCGCGATCAAGGTCCTCATACAGAAGCTGCAGCTGTACGGCCTTCTGGAGGGTGAGGTGATCATGCTGCTGAACCTGCGGCCCGGCTCAGTTGCTGCTCTGAACGCGGTGGTGGACGATATGGCGGGCCGGTATACGGATGAGGAGCAGGAGGCCATGGTTCAGATCGTGGCGGAGGTGCTAGGCGGGCAAGAGGGGCGGGAGGTGGGGCAAGGGCAGGAGGGGGAGGAGGGCGCGGTGCAGAAAGTAGTCATGCCCGAGGGGGGGGCCGAGAGGTGATCATGCTCGATGGGGGAGGGGGTGGTGCGGGCCGGTAATATCACGACGCCATGGCCAAGGATGCGCAGACTGGCCCGCAGCCTGGCGTGTCGCCGCGCAGTATCGACTCTGCCGTGCGCGTGTATGCTGCTCGAGAGAGGGGGTTCGGGGGTGGACGTGATCAGGGTCAGAGGAGGGAGGGAGAAAGAGGTCCTCCTCCTTCCCCACCGACCCGTTCGGGATCTGTCAATGGCAAGAAGGGTCCGACTCGTGTTGAGCGCTACGACGCTGGGGTCGAGGGGGCGTGTGAGGACGGGGATATGATGATAGAAGGGAGACTGTGCCACTGTTTCCTACGCCACGGCACTGCTGAGAGAGCGGGTCGCGGCATCGCGGCATCGCGGCATCGCGGCATCGCGGCATCGCTCCCGAGCGGACTCAATCGCGGCCACGGGCCAGCGGAGAGCCTTTATGCACCACTGGCCACTGCTGAGCGAGCGATTGCACTGCTGAGCGAGCGATTGCACCGCTGAGCGGGCTCGATGAAATTGCGACTCCCAGCCGGCAGATGACGTCGGCCATGTCGGCCCAGCATCCTCGGCCCAGCATCCTCGGTTCAACATACTATATACAACAGAGGACTGCCTGATCGGCCTCGAGACCGCCCTTTGACAGAATCAATCGACCCAGCCATAAATCAATCAAACACTCATGCCCACTGAGCGGGAAGTGGGATCATTTACACATTTACCGTTGATGGCCGCAGTCCGGCCCGGAGGGGAAGAGGAGGGGAAGGGGGGCCGAGCACACCTCCCCGCCTTCCAGTTCCAGGTAGGTGTCGAGATAAGGGCACGGTGACCTCGGCTAGATAACAGACGTGCACACTCGCCTCTGGAAATAGCAATCTTCATCTTGATCACGTCTTCGCGTCACACTGCACACAGCGACGCGCCCCCTACCCACCGATGCTCGCCACTCCGCTTTGCGTCGCCTTGCTCGCCGCCGCCGGGGCGCTGCTGGCCGGGTCCGCGGCCCATCTCGAAAGCCACCGCCCGTCCTCGGAGCCCCCCACATCATCAGCAGCAGCACTCGACCAGCGTGCCGAGCTCGAGACGGCTGCCGAGCTCGAGACGGCTGCCGAGCTCGACGCGGGCATCCGCAAGTGGCGGCCCCCCGGCCCACATGACGGTAAGGCGCAGCAGCAGTCCGGATCGGCTGGATCTGGCCTGGCCTGGCCTGGTCTGACTCCGATATCCCAGTCCGCTCTCCCTGTCCGATTCTGAACACGCTGGCGAACCACGGGTACCTGCCCCACAGCGGCCGGAACATCTCAGAGTCCAACATGGTGGAGGTCCTGCAGGCGGTCCTGAACATCAACGTGATGCTCGCCAAGTTCCTGTTCGCAATGGCCCTGACGACGACCCCCCGAGATCAGAACGCCACCACGTTTTCGCTAGACAGCCTCAGCCGGCATGACAGGCTGGAGCACGACGCCAGCCTCAGGTGAGCCTACCGCACGTGCACACACATTTGCTTCCATCTCTCACCCCTTCGGTAGATCCAGGTCTGATATGACGCAGCCGCAGGGACACCTACTTCGACGGCGACGCCCATTCCTTCGATCAGGCAGTCTTTGACGAGACGCGGTCGTACTGGCGAGGCCCAGTCATCGATATCCGCATGGCGGCGCAGGCCCGGGCTGGCCGGACGCGCACCTCGCGCCGAACTAACCCCAACTTCACCATGACGGAGAACGGCGAGCTCGGGGCCCTCATGGAGTCGTCGTCCTACCTGTTCGTGCTGGGGGGCGGCATGTCGGGTCGGGCGAACAGGTCGTGGGTGGAGTACATGTTTGGTAAGTGCGCGTGTCCCGCGCGCGGCTGACCTCGACCCTACAGCGTGGTAGTCAAGCTGGCCAGCACTGTGGTGCCCCGTGCTGACAAGTTCGGGCTGGTCCGGTCTGGTCCGGCCCGGGTCCGCATCAGAGAAGGAGCGTCTTCCGACCAGCCTGGGCTGGCGCAGGCCCACCCAGATGCTCGGCCAGAAAGAGATTTACGCCATGGTGGGCAAGATCGTCAAGGCCATGCCGGCTGATGATGGTGCTGACGATGATGATAATGACGAAAGCGGGAACGGCGGGGATAACAAGGTCGGCAGAGGAAAGAAGCGCGCCGGGAGCCGGCACACCCGGGTCGGGTAGAAGGTCTCGAGCGTATCGGTCGGGCATGTCTGAACCAGGCGATGGGGTGACCGGCCAGTTGGATGGGCAGAGCGTCATGGTAATAATACATGGGCCAGGCCTCCCTCCGGGGTGTCTCCAGGTGGTGGTCTGGTGGTCCGGTGCGATATCACCTAGTCTGTTCTGGATCAAATCACATGGGCTGCTGCTGCCAAGCGGGCTGAATTTCTCGACGGGTTAAAAATGGCAGAAAGCCGGCCACTGGTGGGAGATTGGCCGCCGGTCAGACGGCATTTATCAGCCAGATAGATATCTGGATCGTATCTTGCCAGGCCGAGCGAGACGAGATGAGACGGCTTGAGGGCGGGGCAGGCAGGGACAGGGGCGGTCGATCGGCTGTCGCCAGCTGGGCCTCAATGAGGAGGAGCGAGGGCTTCAAAACCCTTACTCACCCGAGGGGGGGGACCGATTAAAAAGTCTTGGCCCGCTCCACTACGCTACTGTACAGCCCCGTACATGAACGCGGTTCAGGTGATCTGGACACTCAAGGGAGCGGCAGGCCGGCGGATACGGATAATCGGACGAGGGCGGCACGCATCCGGCACCCACGAGCCCGGCCCGGTTCTGCGCCGCCACTGCCACCACCGCTGCGGCTCGGGGGTGGCCGGTGGTGGGGGGATCACTCCCGACATGACAGCCACGGCCGGTTCTGCTGCTGCCGATACGACTCCGGCCGGTGCTGCTGCTGCCGACATGGCCACTGCCGGGCCCGCAGCCGACGTGGAGACTGCTGGCAGACCTGCTGCTGCTGCCGCTGTGAGGACCGCAGCCGGTCCTGCTGCCGAACTGATGACTGCTGCCGACCCGGCCACTACTGACAGACCTGGCGCCAATCTGACGACTGCCGACAGTCCGGCTCCTACTCCCACTCTCGCTCCTGCTCCTGCTCCCGACAATGATAGCTACGACGGATGGTCCAGAGAAGCCCTCGTGGAGCGAATCAGGCAGCTCCAACGACAGGTTGGGACTCGACCCCCCCCCGATGGATCAACACGGCCACAAGCACCAGAGCAGCAGATCCAGCCAGGCATCGCTCCGGCCCAGCTGACAGAGCACCCCGCTCTCAACAGCCGCGACAGGCGACGGCTCGTCAAAGCCCAGGCCAAGTCGGCCAAGCGCAAGATCGATACGGCCACGTGGACGACTCGCTACATCGCCCTCAAGCTGGCCTATCTCGGCAAGAACTACGGCGGCTTCGAGTACCAGCCCCACGACGAGCGGCCGTCGATCGAGCTGGAGCTGTGGAAAGCGCTCACGACCGCGCGGCTGATCAATGCCGAGAACCCGAACGTGGTCGACTTTGGCTGCGCCGAGTACTCCAAGTGCGGCCGGACCGATCGGGGCGTCAGCTCGTTTGGGCAGGTGATCGGGCTGAGGGTGCGGAGCCGGCGGCCGGCTCCGCCCAACAAGAGGTCTCGGCTGGAGGTGGGCGAGGGAGAGGGGGAGGGGGAGGAGGAGGAGGGGGAGGAGGGGGTTGCGGCGGCGACGGCAACGAAAACACACGAAGAAGGCCAAGAAGCAGCCCAAACAGAAAAAGAAAAAGAGTGGTCTCGGTCCGAGAATGAGGCCGAGTATCCGTACTGCAGGATGCTGAACCGGCTCCTGCCGACCGACATCCGGATCCTCGCGTGGTGCCCGTCGCCGCCGGCCGGGTTCTCGGCCCGGTTCTCGTGCCGGGAGCGGCAGTACCGATACTTCTTCACGCAGCCGGCCATCCTGCCGCTGCCGGAGCAGATGCCAGGCCCGGGCGGGCAGTGCCGGCAGGCGGACGGCAGGCTCGACATCCCGGCCATGGAGGCGGCCGCCCGGCTGTTTGAGGGCTCACACGACTTTCGCAACTTTTGCCGGATCGACCCGGCCAAGCAGATGACCAACTTCACGCGGACCGTGTTTGAGGCCCGGATCGAGCAAGTGTCGGCGCCGACGGCGACGGCGACAACGACGTTTCAAATGGAGTCGATGGTGCCGCGGTATGTTACCGGGCCCGAGTCTGGCGGCAGCGGCAGCGGCGGCGGCGGCGGCGACACCGCCAGGTCGGATTCGCCCCTCCGGCCGGCCTTGTACTCTCTCAACGTCAGCGGGTCCGCGTTCCTGTGGCACCAGATCCGGCACATGGTGGCGGTCCTATTCCTGGTGGGCCAGGGGCTGGAGGACCAGTCGGTGGTGGCGGAGATGCTGGACGTGGCCAAGACGCCGCGACGACCCCTGTACGGGATGGCGGACGAGGTGCCGTTGGTGCTCTGGGACTGCATATTCCCGCCTCTCGGGGATGATGGCCAAGAGGACGGAGGCGCCCGGACGGACGGGCTCGACTGGGTCCACGTTGGGGAGAACGAGTTGCGCGACCGGTTCGGGGTCAACGGCCTCGTAGACGTGCTGTGGGAGCGGTGGCGGGGACATATGATGGACGAGCTGCTGAGCTCGCGCCTGCTGGGGCATGTGCTGAGCAGGGCCGGCGGGCCGGGCCCGGCCAAGGCTAATGCCGCCGCCGCCGCCGTCCAGACCGACGAAGACGCGGTGGCCGAGGCCGGGCCGGGCGCGCGAGCGCGCCCGGCCAAGCCCCCCGCCGGCATCAGGCCGCGGCTATTCAACGGCGGCAACTCGGGGAAGAGTTGCGGCGTGTATGTGCCGCTGCTGCGGCGGGACGTACAGGAGCTGCCGGATGAGATGAACGAGAAGCACGCGCGGAAGAAGGGGTACGCGAGCTCGGAGGAGTACAAAAAGGCAAAGGGGTATAGGTAGTGGTGGGGGGGGGGAGGCCAAGGGGTATAGGTAGGAGTGGAGGAGGGTATAGGCAGTAGTGGAGGAGGAAGAGTGAACGGCAGATGAAAATGGAAGTAGAGTGAATCTTTTCCGGCCTCGGTTGCTATGATCGGGTGCTCTTCTCGTCGTTTTCGGACCCTGCCGCCGGCTGGGCTGCCCCCGGCTCCGGCTCCGGCCCCAGTTCCGGCTCCGCGCCCACCCTTCGCACCAGGTCCCCCTCCCACAGGCAGCCCCGGACGCCCCTCCACACGGCCTCGACCACGGCCCGGCCCGGGAGGAGGTTCGGGAAGACGACGAGCAGGTCCTCCTCGCCGTCGAGGACGACGGCGAGGTAATACCGGACCTCGAAGCCG
>JAOYNC020145283.1:0-20168 GCA_025802115.2 Bertia moriformis
CCGCCCGCCCCCCCCATCTGCAGTCCATTCATCCGCCTATGCCAGTCGTACCAGTCAAACCCATCAAAGTCCATGTTCACGTCCCCCTCATCCATGGGCTGGTCAGATAACCCGAAAGTATTGGACCAGATCCACGGATCCTTGTGTGCCGCCATCTCCCCCCGTCCTCCGCCGCCGTCGCCCCCTATGGGCGGATTCAGGATGAACTGATGTGGCTGCTGCTGCTGCTGCTGCTGCGCCTGCTCCTGGGCTCGGTTGAGACTATGAAGCTGTTGTTGCTGCTGCTGCTGCTGGAACATGACGTGCTGTTGTTGTTTTTGCTGCTGTTGCTGTTGCTGTTGCTGTTGCTGCTGTTGTTGTGCAAGCGGCTGGGATGGCTGGGGCTGGGGAACAGCGGACGGTGCTGTTAATCCCCCAGTGCCGTCACTGTTGATCCCATTCATTGACCGTGGAGAGGGGATCCAGGTCATCCCGTACGGCGGTGCGGATGCAGGCGTCGCATACGTCGCCGGCAGCGGCGGCGGCGGCGGCGGCGGTTGACGCCGCCGCTGCTGGTGCTGCTGATTCTGCTGGTGCTGCTGACTCTGCGGGTGCTGCGGGTGCTGCGGGTGTTGCTGGTGCTGGTTCTCCGTAGTCGAGTCAATGCTATTGCGCCCCCCCCCAGGCATGGCAACATCGCTACCGGCGGGGTGATGTCGCGATGATGACAACGGTCGAGCCCTTCGCGAGCCAGCCGGTCGCGCGACCCCCCCTGTCCCCTCGCTCGCATCCGTCTCCTCACTTCCGGTTCTCCTCGTGGCGTAATGATGCTCCGACATGACATCCTCCTCCTTGATGCCGGGGGACAACGATGGCCCCATGCCACTACCCATGCCGCCGCCGCCACCACCACCACCGCCGCTGCCACTACTGCTGAGCCCCACAAAGGTCCGCCATCGCACCCGCGCAGCCTCGACGACATCCCGCACTCCGTGCATCTGCATAAACACCCGGCCAAGCCCAGACTCGAAGTCGTGCGCCTCGAGCGCGCTTGCCGCGGCCGGGTCCTGGCACAGGCGCCGCGTCTCGGCCGCCCGGTGCCTGCGTGCGCGCGCGAAGAGAGTCTGGAGCGGCAGCCACACGGCCGAGTGCTCGGGCATGCTGCTGATGCTGCTGCCGCAGTTGGCCGCGCCAGGCTCAAGCAGGTGGTACGCCTGGGTCTTGCGCAGGTTCGCGTGCAGGGCCTCCCACCAGAGCTCCAGCACTGCCGACCACGGCCGCTGCGACGCCTCCATGAGGGTGAAGGCGATGGCGTGCCACTGCGTGTAGGTGAGGAAGAGCCAGAGCCAGTGCCGGCACCGGGGGTCCGTGAACACGACCTGCGAGTAGATGATTATCTGGAGGGCCGCCTGGAAGACGCGCTCCCGCAGGCCGGAGGCGGCCGGCGACGTGGGAGCCGGCGACGCGAGCGCGCCCTGCGAGATGACCATCATGAGTTTGGCTTGGATGATGCGCGAGATGATGGAGGCCACCCACAGGGCCGGGTGCTCGTCCGGATGGGCCTGCCGGAGAAAGTCGCTGTCGACCTGCTCGGCGATCTCCTCAAGGGCGCGGGTGCGCTCCTCCTCCGTCATCATCACGGCCGGGCTGGAGACCATGCGGCCCGACAACGATGGCGGCGGCGCCGCCGCCGCCGCCACTCCCTCCTTGGGCCCGTCAGCGCCGGCACCGAAACCGGTGGGGGCAAGCGATGTCAGGGACTGGAGTCGGCGCGAGAACCGCAGCATGCTCCAGCGCGTCATGGCGGCGGCGCAGTCGGAGTGGCCAAGCCGGGCCGGCGGCGTCTCGGTCGTGTCCTGCTCCAGGTCGGCGTCGTTGAGATTCGTCGGCAGCAGGGTGTCGAACGAGTCCTCGTGGATGGTCAGGTCAGTGCCCAGCCCCTCGGCGGAGCGGAGATCCAGGATGCAGATGTTCCACCACAGCCGCCGCCTCATCTCGATCTCGAACGGGGAGAGGCCGAAGTGGGTGCCGTCACGGTGCAGGCCCATCCCCTGGGCGACCCGGATGGCGATGCACGAGAGCGACCAGCAGAACCGGGTATCGTCATGGCGGCGCACGATTATCAGGAAGAGCACAAACGCCTGCAGGACCACGAACGCGGACGAAGTCAAAAAGTGGGCCTTGGCGAGTGCCTGCTCGACCGCGAACCGATACTGGGTGCACAGGAGATCGCGGGGCGCGCCAAAGTTACATTGCACCTCCTCGTCGTCCAGCGAGGTGACGGTCGCGTAGTAGATGGCGAACAGCAGGGCCTCGTGCCCGGCATCGAGGGTGTTGATGTCCCGCCGTGCCTCCTTCAGCACCTTCTCCATCGTCGGCACATGCAGGATCTTGATCCAGATCTCGACGTTCTCCAGATAGGTGTCCCATATGTATGGTATCAGGGCCGATATCGGATGCAGCCGCCTCAGATCGACTTCGGCGGAGGAGTAGCCGAGGACGAAGGCGTGGTGATCTGAAAACGGGGTCCGTGCCACGGGCGGGGAGGACATTGGCGACGTCTCCTCGTCGTGCAGCTCCTCCTCGTCCGAGTTGTCGTCCATCTCGAGCTCTTCGGTGGCGTGCCGTATCTCCTCTATCTGGGCAGGGGGAGATGTGGTCAGTGGCCGGCCTGGAATCCATCCTCCTCTCTGATACGGCGGGGTGCATAGCCGGCTCGGCCGGTTCGGCTGGTTCGGCGACTCACTTCCTCGCTCAGCTTGGACCAGAAACCGGCCGAGACGTATCTGGTCTTGCCCTTCTCGTGCATGACCAGACGGCCGAACTGAGCAGAGTCTTCGCTTCCGGTTGAGGGACGGACGTCGGCGCCGTCGTCGATCGACGGTCTCGCATCGCGGGGGGCGGTGGCGGCCCCCCTATCGGTCGACATGGGCGACATGGCGCTCGATGATCGGGACGACGGTGTTGCTGCGGCCGTTGCCGTCGGCGCGGTCCTTGGATTCTCATGCCCGTACTTGTTGCTGATGTTATTGGCATTGGTGATCATGTTGCTGTTGCTGCTGCCGCTGCCGCTGTTGTTGCTGTTGTGGTTGTGGTTGGTGGTGGTGGCATTGTTATCGATCTCCACCTGGCCGGCGCTCAGCTCCTCGACGATTCCCTCGAGCTTCTTCAGTCGCTGCCGCAGCTCTAGCTCGCGCTGGCTGCTGGATTTGGGTGGGGGTGCGTTCGGATCTCTCGGCCTCGGCTTTCTGGGCGCCCGGCCGGGGGCCGGGAAGACGCAAGGCACGCAGTTGCGCTGACAGTTGGAGCACGGCATGAGCTTGTCGCACCGGACCTTGCGGCGGCGGCACGTGATGCAGCTGCGCGGGTTCAGCGCCCCGGGCGGTGGCGCGATCGCGGCTAAGACGGCGGCAGCCGCCGCCCCGGGAGGCTGATAGTGCGGATTCGACCGGTCGTGGACCATGTTATGGTAGAGGGTGTAGGCGGCCGGCGCCGGCAGGGGAGCACAGTCGGGCCCGGTGCCGGGCGGGGAGAGCAGGGTGGCGGCGGCGGCGGCGGCAGCGGCGGCGGATTGGCTCGGCACGAAGGAGACCGACTGGGAATAGGGGAAATAAGCGGTTTCCGACATCGAGGCTGACGTCGGGTCCATCGGTAAGGGGGGCATGGCCGGCAGGGGAGCTGACATGACCATGCCGCCGGAGCTGGGTCGCATGTCCGGGCCGGCGACGGCGGCCACGCCATCTCCCGTGTCGTCTGGTCGGGAGGACACCCCACTGTGAGGGACCGATGACGGTGCCATCGCGGCGGGCGCGTGGGCGGGCGTGGATGTGAGCGTGTGGGCGCGTGGGCGTATGTGGACGTGGGCCGGGGCGGAGGCGGCGGCGGCGGTGGTGGCGGGGGCGGCGGGAGGGGGGGGTGAGGGGGCGAGTGCGTGTCGTCGGTCGTGGCCTTGGCGTCCACAGTCGAGATAGACTGACGACAAGTGGAAGGGGGGCTGCTAGTCGGGGTTGCGCCTCCTGGACCAGTGTAAAAAAAGAAGAAGCACGAGGAGAAGAAGAATGGCACGGAAAGAAGTTGGCCGCGACTTGGGGCGGTGGTGGTGGGAGAGCTCGGGGGCGCGGGTGTGGGTGCGGGTGCGGGAGCGCGGGCACAACAGGCCTAGGTGGGTGGGGGAAGCCGCCAGGGCGGCTGAGCTTCTTTTCCTCCCCTTCTCTCAGCCGCCTTCATTTCCACCGGGTTTTCTTTTTTTCTCGCTTTCTTTTTTCCCCCTGGCTTCTTCGTCATGCAACGGATCCGAGTTGAGGTGACACTGTTGATTCTGTGACCCCCCTCCCGCTGGCCGTGTGACACCCTCCCAGGTAAGAAGCCTGGATGTGGAGGGCTTACGGCGCAGCATGGCATCGTCGACTCGGATGGGAGGGCCGGGCAGGGAGGGCCGGGCAGGGAGGGCCGGGCAGGGAGCTGACAGAGACGGAGCCAAGATGGGGATTCCTCATGTCTCATTTTCTGCTACCTGATGCTGATGGTGATTGTGGCGTGGTCCGAGAATAGCGGTGATCATGATAGGCAGCGGGAACAGGAGGGCGGCCCGACGGGGGGGGGCGCGCCTAGCGGCGAGCCATGATGGAATCCTCTTCCGGAGGCGGACATGCGGGCGCTAAGCGCCTGCGCACTTATTAAACGGATGGCGGGTCCGGAGGAGGAAAACAAGGTCCAGCGCGGCTGGCGGCTGGCGGCTGGCTGATGGTTGGCGAGAAGAATGCCCGACCGGGCACTGCTGCTGCTGCTGCTGAGCCACGACCGGGCAGACGCAGAGATGCTGCTGCCGCAAAGCTACTGGAGAATATAGCACGCAGAGCGGTGGCATAAAGAGGATGGACTCGAGGTCGATCCGAGGAGCTGAGGCGCGGTGCGGCAGGTGCATGATGCGCATGATGCTGGGAGGGGGAATCCGCATCCGCGCCCAGCCCAGAGGTTCTACATACATACGCCACCTCTTCGCCGCGCTCCGGGCTGGTGGTCGGTACCGGCGGTTTTTTTCTTCACCCCCCGCTTCCCATTTCGCTGGACGGACGCCACGTTGTGCCGCCCCGTTGCGCCGCCCCGTTGGGTACCCGCAAAGTTAATCGACCACTCTGTTCTTCTGGGCCCTCTGAAAGTGCCGGACTGACTGACGCGGCCCCCCATTCCTTCTTCCTTCCCACTCTCTCCCCCTGATCCTTCCCCCTCCCGATGGCGGCCCTATTTTGGGAGACCGGCTGGGTCGGTCTCGTCAAGCTCGCAGTTTGTCCTAAATCTGCAGATTTGAAGATTCGAGCAAGGGGCTGATGGATGGCCCATGATTTGTCCTCCATATCTGATCGGCCGAGTTAGGGGTGCATGCCATTTTGGTGTTTTTGTAGTTGTCGTCATCGTCCTCGGCCACTGGCTGGACTGGCAGATCAGACGCACGCGTCCAGAACCTTGCCTCGACCACGAACTGCCGACCGGCCGGCGTGGCGGCCTCGGTTGATCCTCTGGAGCGTCGATAGGTAGGTAGGGTGGGTAGGACACGGCGCAGCTCGGCACATTGCAGTGCTGCTGATGTCGACACCCAGCATCCAGCATCCAGCATCCAGCATTGCCCATGTGTCTGCATGAGCCAGCCAGGCCCCGGATCCTCTTTCACCAAGCCTTGGCCTCCTCCGCCGCCTCCGCCGCCTTCGCCGCCTCGGAGATCCCAGACAGATACGCCGCTCTGGCTGGCCGCTGGGTCCGCGGCCGGACCCGTGGCGGCGAGATACCGAGACAACAAGTCAAAGTGCGAGAAGCGGGCCGGGCGTGCGAATGGGGGCGGTCCGGATGCCTGGATACAAATTTCGACGGGGCTAGCCGCCCATCCGCATGCACCGTCTCATTCGTGATCTTCTCTGTCCCCCCCCGTATGTGAATTCCCACCGGCCTTAATCTCGGTAGCCGGCTCATTCGTTTCGGCCACGTGCCCGTATGCCTGCCTGCCTGCCCGCCTGCCTGCCCGCCTGCCTTATCCCTCCTTCATGCCTCTCTCTGCTCCCTTCGTCCTCCTTTCCCACCCTTGTGGCCAGCCGGGCCGCCATCTTCCAGAGGACGATAACCAGGTCCACATACGGCACACCTACCCCAAGGCCGACCGCGCGCCAGCCCCGATGTGCCCGGGGACGTATCCCCGTGCCACCCAAACGCATGACGGCTCCCTGCTCGCGGCCGTGGCCCTGCCCATGAACGAATGCAAGTACATTCTCGCCCTCAAGTCCACCGACGGAGGTGCGACCCGGACCGAGCTTGGCACGGTCGCGACCTCGCTGCCGGCCAAGCGTGGCATGGGCAACCCATCCGTGCTTCAGCTGGGGCCCACGTTCCAGAACAGAACCCTCGCGCTGTACCGCATCCGCAAGCGGGGCCCGGCGGGCAAATACCCAGTACCGTATCACCCAGTCCGAGTCGTCCGACCGCGGGGCCACCTGGAAGGAATAGTTCCACGTCACGGAGGATCCAGCCGGCCCTACCGGCGACTGGCAGCCGTTCTTGCGCCTGGCCGACGGCGGCGCCACGGCGTAGGCCTGCTCACTACTCGCACGAGAACTCGGGCGCAGACCAGGACAGCGAGCCGCGGCCCTCGACGGCGCCGCCACCTGGGCTGCACCCGCCACCATCACCGGCGCCGACACCACCTACGCTCGCGACGGGATGGCGGCCATGGCCCGGCTTGGTAGCACCGTCTACGCCGTGTTCGAGTCCCAGCCGGATGGCCACTTCAAAATCCACATGGCCACGTCTGACAGCGACGGCAAGGACAGGTCCGGACGGGCCGTGATATCCGAGTCCTCGTGCGGCACTCCGTACTGCAATACAGGCGCGGCCGGCTTCGCCAGTCGCCGGTCACGTTAAATCGAATCAAATCAAATACAGGCGCGGCCAGTAGGCCGCGCCTGCTGGGGCTGGATAACGGCTCGTGCTGAGGCATGTATGAGCACGGCGGTCACGCCATTGCTGCCAGGTACACGGTGATCTGGTGGAAGTGGCAGGCCCAGATTCGGCACATCTGGACGGAGGTTTGAATCTATTTGATTTGAGGATCATGGTGCATATACCAACAAATGAATCAAGATGGCCGAGCTAGAGACAGATAGATATATGCATGAATAGACTGGATTTTATTATCCGTCATCCACACCCACCCGTGTTTTGGATCCGCGGAGGCGAGCGGGAATCAGGTCTCCCGGCCGAGTAAGCAGACAGACGCTGGACTCCAAGCATGTGATCGGGCAGCTGAAAAGAGGCTGGTGGTTCCAGATGACCAGCGCCGCGCGCCATCCAAGGCCTCCAAACCCATCATGTACGAGGGTACATTATTGCCCCCTCTACCCCCCGTGATCCCGGCTTGCCATCTCGGCTTGTCGTCTCGGCTTGTCGTCTCGGCTTATCGTCTCGGCGTGTCATCTCGGCTTGTCATCCCCCCCGATCCGCTCGAGCGCCTCGAGCATCACGACCGAGTTGCCCCGGATGACCACCATGCCGATGCTCTCTTTCTCGTTCCCTTCCTTGACCTCGACGGCCTCGTCGAGGACGAGATTCAGAAAGACCTGCACGTCTGCACGTCAGCACAGTTGGGTTGGTCTACGGGGGTTGCCGACGAGTAGAGTGGAGGGATAGATGCCCACATCGTAGCCCCGGAGGGTGCCCTCGACCTTTCGCGAGCCATTTAGCTCGACGAATACACGCTTGTCAATGTACTGTGCACGGCGGTCAGTCGCGAATCGGTGCAGTGAAAGTGAAAATCGGCCGAAAGGGGTTGGACGCGTCCCTGCCGCGAGCCTGATGGACAGCAGGGCGACGGCGCCGGCGACGGAAACGATGGTGGCCGATCCGGCGGGTCCGGCGGAGACTGACCTTTTTGAGCTCGGGCTGTGCGGTCGGCATGGTGGCGGATGTGTCGCGAAGGAGGGAATGATGAGAGAGAGAGGCGATCGGTATGGCAGATTGAGGCTCGAAGCCAGCCAGAGGTGGATCCGGCCGTGAGCACGTGCGCGCTGATGGGCCCGATAACGACGCCTGCTGGAGTGGACCTGCTGGAGTGGGTCTCCCTCCCGCGCACTCACAGCCGCATTCGGCGGCGCAAACCAACCCACCCGACACGGTACAGACCGGCCGCAGCCTTAATGTTCGGCCAGAGGCGCAAGGCGCGCGTAATAACCGTTACCGTCGAAGATGGCGAGGAATCTGGCCAAGTGCGTGGCCCAGTCCTGGAAAGTACGTGCCAACCAGCCACGTCCGATGCGATCCGTTGATTCCGTTGCTGATTCTCGCAAGGCTGACTGATGACCTATTGCAACCGCAGGCCCCGGCCCGAGAACGAATCCGAAACCAGGCAAGAAAACATTTCGACCGTCCGGGCTGAGAAATACCTACAACCGGAGGGACGATGACGGGACAGAGGGCGGAGCCGAGGGGGAGGGGGAGGCTGGGGGGGACGATGGCCCGGTCGTGGTCCGGGGCGGGATGAGCAGACCAGGCCTCAAGAAGAAGGAGCACAAGAAGCCACCACCGAGAGCCGGATCCGGCACATACGCGGAAGAGGACCCTGAGCAGGGGGATTTACCCGGGGTGCAGAAGCATAAGAGGGGGGCAATCCCAGGGCAGAGAGCGGTGGAGAGCGGCGGCGGCGGCGGCGGCCTGCGCAAGAGCGCGCCTCTCCGAGCTCTGCCGGTGCGATCCCACGGCACGCAAGACGCATCGCGGCCGATCTATAGCAAAGAGTACCTCGACGAGCTGCGCAGCTCTACGCCCAACACGCCGCAGAACACGGCTTCGGCCCCGATTGGCGGAGACGAGCTCGGCCTCGTGTTCGACGCCTCCGAGCTCGAGGGCGCCCTCGTGATGCAGGACACGGACCTGGCGCCCCCTCCCAGACCAACCCTAATCCCCACCAACGCCGAGATTCGCGAGCGCAAGGAGCGGCGCGCCCGCATTGCCACCGAGGCCCAGCCCGGGGAGGGCGACTACATCTCGTTCGAGGACAGCGGCGACGACGGGAGACGAAAAAAGAAGGAGTCGCGGCTGGTCGGTGAGGATGAGGACCTCGGCGAGGGCTTTGACACCTTTGTGGAGGACGGCGGGGTGGCGGTCGGAAAGAAGGCGTCCAAGGCGGCCCGGCGCCGCAAGCGGAAGGAGATGGCCGAGATGATCCGGCAGGCCGAGGGGAACTCGGACTCGGACTCGTCCGAGTCCGAGGCGGAGCGGCGCGCCGCCTACGAGACCGCCCAGGCGCGCGCGGGCATGGACGGCCTGAAGCGGGACCATCAGCGGCAGCGGCGGCAGCAGCAGCAGCAACAGCAGCAGCAGCGGGCCGGCGCGGGATCGGAGCCGGCGGACGGGCCGCAGGTCCCCGCCAGGATCACGCCTCTCCCAGAGCTCGGCGCATGCCTGGCCCGGCTGCGCGAGCGTGTGGCGGGGATGGGCCACGAGGTCCGGGTGGGGGAGGCGCGCATTGCCGAGCTGGAGCGGGAGAGGGCCGATGTGCTCGCGCGCGAGGCCGAGGTGCAGCGCCTGCTGGACGAGGCCGGGGAGCGGTACCGGACCAGCGCGGGGCTCAGGGTCGGCGCAGCTGGCCCCCACGCCGCCACAGGGGAGTTTGCGGGGGAACGGGGGCTCGAGAGTCTGGGGACGGCTGGGGAGGTGGGGGGCGACGCTGATGAAGAGATGGACTGACCGAGTCGTCTTTTCTTTGTTTCAGACCTGAGCTGTACTGTGGGGGCGGGATATCATGAGCTTGGCTTGAATTCTGGTGATCCCCGAGTCTCGACGCTGAGCGGTGTTGGGAAGGCTGCCCCGGTCCTGGGGGTCGGGGTCGGATCGAGATTGGGGTCGGGGTCATGGTAGGGCGCGGGGTCGGAGCCGGAGCCGGGATATGGCTGTATTCGTGATCTTTGGCCGGGTATTCGAGAACCAGTTTAACACGCAACCCCCGCGGCGAAGGAGGCGAGGCGGATGATGAACTGAGTATCGGCAGGGCACTTTGAAGCTTACCGTGATGTTGATTCCACTTTTCCACCTTCCCAAGAGGGACTGCTCACAAGACTGACTTTGACCCCTCTCCCCTCCCCACTGCCCGTGTCCCACGTTGCCAGTCGTGGCCCTTGGGGGTCAATCAAGGCGCCGGGAATGGGACTGCGTGTCGCATCGAGTTTCACCACCGAGGGTGGGTTCGGACTCGTGGTTCTTGATATGGCCTCGGTAGGTGATGGGGTGACTCGGTAGTCTGCCAGGGAGTCACTCGGCAGTCTATCAAGAAATCACTCGGTAGACGATGGAGGAATCGCTCGGCAGGCTAGTAAGGAATGATATGAGACGGCCTCACCGTCATAGGACTGCTCGGTAGTCTATCGAGGAATCTGGTAGGAAAGCAGGGATCAACTCGGGCGCCCACCAAGCACCGGGGAATCACTCGGCAGCCCATCCAGGAACCACTCGGCAGTCTATCAAGAAGTTACTCGGCACTCTCAGGGACTCGCTCAGAAGTGCATCAAGATTAATCTAGCACCCCATCGGGGAATCATCCGGCAGCCCATCAAGAAATCACTCGGGCGGGGGGGCTCACCCAGCCGCCCATCAAAGAACCACTCGGCGGGGGGCCTTGAGGAATCACTCAGCCCATCAAAGATTATTCGGCACTCGGTTAAGGGACAAGTCGGCAGGCCAACCCAGAAATCCGAGTCAAGGTCGGCCGAGATTAGAAGATGGGTTCCTGATGCCAGCAACGCCAGTCTGGTATGATGTACAAAGCACAGCACCGCGACCCCCCCCCGCCCCCCCCCGACACCGCTTCGCAAACGCAACACAATAGCCCACCGGCGAGTAGGTATGGCCCCTGTCCGATACGTATTTCTATCCATAACCCCCCTCGCCCGTCGGCCCGCTCACACGCTCGCCCACTCACGCCTTCTTGACCACGCCTGCACCAATCACGCCCGGCAGCCGCTCCTCGCCCACATAAAAGAGCATCCCAATCGCGCCGGTGACGACCCCGATCAGGACCGCAGACGTGCCGACGATCAGCCAGAAGGGCACGCTGACGTCGATACGCTGGCAGACGCTGCCGCCCCACTGGGTGCCGTCGTGGCTGATCATGCAGTGACACGCCCAGCACTGCTTGCCGGGGACCTCTTCGCCCCAGAGGTTACGGCACTGCCCGTGCGCAGAGCAGTTGCCGGTGGCGCTGATGCACAGGTCCTGGGTATCGAAGCAGGGAGGCACGACCTGGGTGGGTAGCACGCGCAGGCCGGAGGTGGCGCTGGCGGTCGCGGTCGCAGCCTCGGATTCGAGGTCGTCGGCGCTGCCGCTGCCTCCGGCGAATCCGACCGCGGGCTGGGCCGTGATCGGGCCGTGCTCCGTCATGGGGGACTCGGCCTGGCGGCGCTGCAGGGGCAGGGCCTGCCCGCCGGCGGACCAGCTGCCCCACGGCACGGTGCCGGGATTGGCGGGGAAGGCAAGAATGAGCGTCTCGCGGTCCCGGTCCGAGGCGATTTTGCGAAGGTCAGGGAGGTATGAAATCAAGCGATCCAGGTCCTGCTCATTGGTGTTAGAAGCACACACAGAGATGTAACATGTTGGGCGCTGGGGAGGGTGGGAGAGCGGGAGGGTGGGAGAGCGGGAGGGTGGGAGAGCGGGAGGGTGGGAGAGCGGAGAGTAGGATAGTGGGAGGGTGGGAGAGCGGGAGTGGGATAGTGGGATAGTGGGAGGGTTGCTCGCTTGCTCGCTCGTGCCAGTCGCACCTTTGCGTTGTATATGATCACGGTCGACATTTCACTCCAGCATTTGCCCATGAACAAGCTGCAGCCGTCCCCCCCAGCAATGCCCAGGGGGAGCAGCTCCTCATCCACCAGCCGACGGTTTTCCCCGGCGCTCACGGAGCCAGCCACCACAAACTCCGGGCTGCCGGCGGCATCTGCGAGCCGGCGCTGATCCGCGCCCGTCAGGCCGTCGATCAAGACAACCAGCTGTGCCGGCTCGCGGCTCCGGCTCGACACCTCGTCCCTAAATAGCGGGGGGCGCGCCCTGCCGAACGTGGCGACAGTGTCGAGGGCGGCCTCGGGGTCGGCATCCGGCGGCAGCAGGTCACGCAGCGCGATGGCCGAGTGGCGGTCCGGCGAGAGGCGCTGGTGGATGATGACGCGGGCCAGGGGGGGTGAGATCGTGGGGGGCGGCCGGCGGTCGGCCGACGGGAGCCAGAAGGGGGAGCGGATCAGGTAGCCGTGCGCGTTCTGGTGCTGGTGCTGGTGCTGTTGCTCTGGCTTGGCGGCGCCACCGAGCCCCGACAGGGCCGCGGCGAGGACTAGGCCCGAGAGCTTCATGGCGGTGTTCAGGCGATGGGACGCGACAGTGGCAGTGGCAGTGGCCGATTCTCGAATCCCGTAGCTCGCGCGGGATGATTGGGGAAGGGCCCGGCAAAGGAAGCTTCGAAGCTTCGAGGTTCCGTGTTGCTTGCTGGACCTGCGGGCGGCTGGCGGACAAGTGGAAGAGTAGGCCGTGCAGTGCATCCGCACGGATCAAGGCAAGGCAGCACGGACCAAGGCGGCGAACACCCGACCGCCAAATCTGCCATATTCCGCCGTCATCATCAGCATTACCGATCAGCGGCATATCTCGCCGAGCCGGACCCCGCGCTGGCGGTGCCGCATCTGATCCCCTCTCTACCACTGCTGCTGCCGCAGTCTCGGTCCCTCTCTCGGTCCTCTATCGAATCTCACAACCCCCACCACCGCCGCATACCGCCGCATACCGCATACCCCGCCCGAGCGATACAACCCGAGCGAGCCTGCCGCCGCGCGCCCGCGTGCGCCCGCGCGTGCGCACCCACATGCCGCAGGCCCCCCCGCCAGCCTCCCCCCCCAGGCGCTGACGCGGTGGCCCACTATGAAGCAGCGCGTGGCTTCGCTCCTCGGCCTGGTGCCGGCGCTGCACACGGCCAGGGTCGGCACGGCCGGATCGGAGCGAGTGGTGATCTACAACCCGCGCTTCAGGTCCAACTGGCGAGCATGGTTCAAGTGTGGCACCTCTCCCTTCCGTGCTTACTTCCGCACCCATCGTCTCGCTGCGCCGGGCCTTCCTCAACTGACCCGCCAATTCGGCTTAGACGGACTGGGCTGGCATTTGCCGGCCTGTACATCGGATGGCACATCTACGACCGCCTCGTGTTCGAGCCCCTCAATCAAGCCGTTCGGGATCAGCTCGAGGCCATGAGCCCGGCCGAGCAGCTCGCATTCCACCAAGAGCTGGCCCGGAGCCGGAACGCCGAGACTTTCATCCCGATACCCTGGGCCATCTCGCAGGTCGCCTCTCCGCTTTACGCGCGAAACAGTCCCGAGATCGCAGAGTTCCATCGCCTTCACAGAGACCAGGAGCGGAGACATAAAGTGATAGGTCCGTTCCGTGCCGGGGCCTTTTTGCGTGCCACTCATCCTCTGAGCCGGTTTGGCTGACCGCATCCGTTCCAGTCAACTTCCTCGAGCTATCCAGGGCCATGGTGTCCAAGGCGAAGAGGATACGAGACGAAATAGGGGTCATCAAGGTGGCCGGGTCTGCCCTCACGATCGACTACCCGCCGAGGCCGGCCTCGACCTATGTACAAAAAGGGTGCGCCCCCCCCCCCAGACTCTGAGACTTGATCGCGCTGTTGCCTTGGTGCCTTGCTGGCTGGTTGCCTTGGTGCCTTGTTGGGCATTGCAAGATGTTGGACAGGAAGGACGACGGCTGACAATCGTACCAGCATCCTGTTCCGCGATGGGCAAATATCCGTCAAGACGAACCCCCTCGCGGGCGAGATTGGGTTGCGGGCCCAGAGCATACTCTTTCCGTGGCCTGTCTTTCACGCTTTCAGGGCCTTCTTCGCCGAGGTCGGGAGACAAAACGCGTTAGCGGTCGCCGGGGTGCTGGGTCTCGAGCGGCTCGTACAGCCGGTGGCAGCGACAGCCGCTCAGGCCACCCCTTCCTCCGCCAGGGCGGCCCAGCAGCAACAACAGCAGCAGGAGAAGTCGCCGTCGTCATCATCATCTCCATCGTCATCATCTCCGTCATCCCCGCCATCCCCACCATCCCCGTCGCCCCCATCCACATCACGACCATCACCAGGCCGCAAGCAGGCGCCAGCAGTCCCCTCCACAGAAACATGCTCCTCCAAGGGAGACGCCCCTCCCTCTCAGACCATGACGACTGGCACGCGACCGCCAAACGCGTCTGGCAGCGAGACGACGACGACCGCGTCGCGCTTCCCACCCGGATGGCCGGTCCGCGACGAGGATGACCCGCCGTCGTGGCTGAACGGGCCGGTCGCGGCGCCCATCCGGGCCGTGTACGACCACACCAAGGGCCCGCGCGACGCCTTCCGCGCCACCCTGTACAAGCGCTACAAGTCCATGACCTACCACAGTCGGCGCGGCTGCGTCGAGATCTCGGGCCTGGTCGAGTTCCGGGGCGAGAACGGGTTTCTGACATGCTGGGTCAAGGGGTACTGGAACCCCAAGACCGAGGAGTTTATCGGCCCGTACGTGGAGCCGAAGAAGTATGGGGTGTACCCCGCGCGGCGGCGGCAGTCGTGAGGATAGGAGTATTGATCCAGCTCGGGCTCCGCGCCGGGGGGGGCATGTAATGGATCTGCTGGCTTGGATAGCTGGGGGTTTGGCATGCATTGGGGAGGGGGGGTGGCTGGCAATGCCCTGGCTTGGCCAGCCGGACGGGTGGAGGAGCGGCGGCTTGGGTGACAGCCAAGTAGAAGAGGGAGCGTCAACACTGATGACCGTTGTCGGCGCCCCGGCGGCGGTAGGGTTTCGTGTGAAAAGGCAGGCGGGCATGGGAACGATACCCAGGCGAATTAGGTTAGCGAGGCAAAGTTCGAGGGCTGGCAGAGAGCCGAACTCGGGTCTCGGGTGAGATAATAATAGTAAACGGCCGAGACAGAGGGAGGGCCATGTGTTCTGCTGGCGCCAATTGATTCCCGCGTTCGTACTGGCCGCCTTTTTCTTTCCTGTTTTGACATCGGATCCAGGTCCGGTCGATCGGGAAGGGGATCCATCCCACAGATCCCCAACCGCCCCCCGTCCGTGCTTATTTTTTCTTGCCACAGCCAGAAAGCTGGCCCCGTTGTAAAGAACTACTGCCTCTGCCATACCACCACCACCACCACAACCACCACAACCACCACAACCACCACAACCACCACAACCACCACAACCACCACAACCACCACAACCAGATAGCACACCCCATTAATGGTTAAATCCCAAGCAGACACTATAAGCAAAGGTGCCCCCCCGCGGTGCGTGCTCAGACCCTAGTACACCGCTACCCACCAACACCATGGCTCCCTGCCGCCCGGCTGGTTCTTTTTGGAACCTGCACGACCTACTCTGTCGGGACCTGGGACTGCCATCGACCGCTTAGGCCCCGGAAGCGGAGTCTGGTGAAGAGATCTATCTACTCACTAATAAAACCCATCTTTCGGTGTCAGCGGTCCAGAGAAGGACTGGTACTGCGGTTCTGCCAAAGGGCTGCATGACTTGAAACGTGACGAGGCTGAGAGTACCCATGCCAAGCTGTTTCCAGAAGGCTGCCTCAGCCGTCTTCAAGAACCATGCCTGTAATGCGGACGGCCAGTCTTCATTACAGGCCGCGCGGGCCGAGATCCGAGACCGCAAGCACAATTTCCGTCATTGGCATCCTGGTCCCGGTCTTGCCATTTATCATGGCTCGATAGTTTTGTCTATTGAGATTCTGCCAGCTCTCGGGTCAGAACCGTTGCCAGGGGGGCGTAGGTCGTTAGTGCCGACAGGGAGCTCTCACCGCCGGTTTCATGATAGGCGGCAGATGTCGTGAGCGGGGTTCGGATGCGTGACGGGGATGCCAGAGGGGCAGCGCCGCATGACGTTGGTCAAGCTGACAAATGGACCAGCATGGTAACTTCTTGGCCGGGGGCAACCTCCCGTGTGTCACAGGGATCGGGGTTGTATCCCGGTGGGTTAGGCGTGGGCCGAGGGGGGGCGGGCCGGGCCGGGGGGCGAGCCGGGGGGCGGGCCAGTGGCCCTGCCCTTGCACTTGTCAAGACGCGCTGACGTCGGGCTGGGAGATCTGGGGCCTGGCATGGCCGAAGAAGGGCGACTTGAACGAAACCGGTACGGCCCAAAATGGAAATCAGCCGGATGGGGGCGGCCTGGCGAAGCAGGCCGAGCTAGATTTGGCGGAGACTGGCCCGGCGATGGCGTGGGAGTGGCCCTCGGGTCGGATCCCGACCTGTAAGGTGATGGGCTTCTGCGTCCCTGCTGCCTCGGTCCGACGCGTAAGGCATCTGTCTACACCAAAGAGAGAACCGAAACCGGAATCGAGATTGGCTCAAACTCGCGCCGTTCGAGCTAGGTGGGGCGGGGGAAGAAAGGGGCGAAAGGGACACGTCCAACACCCAAGGCCCTCTATACAAAAGATAAAATCGCAGCTTTGTGAACCTCGGAAAAAATTGCTGATTTAATACAGCTAAACCGGGTCATTCTCCGAGCAATGCGTAAGAAATCGCTTGCCCCTCCTAGTTGACGGCCTGCTCGGCCTGCTGCCTCGTAGAAGCTCTTTCTTCATCGTTGCCTTGTGGCCAGGTCGCCATATTGGTGGGAGCGGCGCCGAGGTACCATGTCTGGGGATCTTGGGTCTCTCCGTATGGCCTGCAAATGAATCGAGGTCTCTGCGCATTCGTTTCGAAGGGATGGCATGACCAGGCTGGCGTTCAGCCTACCCTGGCACGGAGCCTCATCTGCATTGTAAGTTATCGTCTTACCCGACATGTTGAAGGTTTGACTATCGCGAGTCATGTCCGCCATAGTGCCCATACTCGTCCGGGCCAGACACTAGGAGTTTGAAGGGGCCGGCGCTGGGGCGGCGATGCGGGACGCCGCTGAGATCCGGGGATAGGGGATTCCTCCGGGAGGGGGGGTGGCAGATGAACCTGGTTGCCGCCCCGAGACAGCGCTGAAGCTTTCGAGTCCCTTGCGTTTCTGTTTCCGGCCTTTGAGAGGGACACTGTACCGACGAGAGGACGAAAAGTGGAGTAGCGACTGGTTGAAAATCGACTCGAAACGCGCGCAGTCTGGGTCTGGATAACTAGGACACCCAAACACCCGAGATCCCAGTCCCTTGTACGCTTCCCAGATCGATAACGCGAAAACCTTGGCCCGCGTTGCGGGGAGGGCCTCTACGCTGTGCTTTGCGAGCAGGGCGGCGGCCGCGAGGGCGGTCGGCATATGGGTCATTAGTTTTGCAGATGCATTCGCAAAGCCAAGGCCGCCGCCGCCATGATGCTGGATCCGAAAATGCGCGCGAAAAATGGTTTCAAGCCTGGCCCTTCCAATCGCCAGCTGGCTCGGGTTGGGGCATCGAATTTTTCTGCGCAGTGCAATCAATCCCTTTTCCTCGAGACCGGAGTGCGGCTGCCCAACAGGGTCAGAGGTTTTCCGAGCTTCTTCATCGAGCATGCCTTTGACCGCCCCGTCGACTGCATATCCCGTGTGCCCCTTCCTCTTCCTGACCTCATAAAGTCGGGCGGGAGGCCAGGGGTTTAGTAAGCAAGCAACCACCGCGACAGCAGCCCATGCGATCGAGGGGAGAATTCCTACAAGTTCTGTGGGGTTTGTCGTTCCTTGGCGGCAGCATGCTCGGCAGGCATCACTGCCCCGTGCGCTGGTTCTGGAACTGTTGAGCGAGGCCTTGGCCGGCTCTGTTACATCTCATTCTCTCCTAGAGTCGGGGTTTTTTCAACAAGAGCCTGAAGAGAAGAGTGGCTGGCCAACACGTGATATGGTGCTACACCCCCCCCTCCTGAGACTGACTGGCCAGTCGGGGGAATTAAAGACGGGCGCGGGCCAGCGGAATATTTACAGATGCGCTGATGAGTCTGGTGCGCGCTCATCATCACGGTGCGGGGTGTGGGGTGCAGGGGGGTCGGCCCAGGTTCTGGCTGGATGCCGGCACCCCACCCGCATGGTGGCCTCAGCTGATGACACAGCAACCAATTCAACCCCAACCTCAACCTCGTCCGTCTCTCGGACGAGACTCGACCAGAAACACATGTCACCATCAGCGGCGCCACGCGAATCGGACCCTCAATGTCTCCGTCACTATCCAGCCGGGCGGCCCACGATGCCGCTTGGACATGGTTCACTCCCATCACGATCCCGCCACGACCCAGTCCTAGTCATCACGTGTGCTTGCTTGCGCGACCGACCCCATCATCTCGGCCGCGGACGCCTGTCAACCATTCTCTGCGACAACTACAACTGCTGCCCCGTGAACCCCAACCCACACACCGCCAATCGACCCGGCCACTGCGCCCCTCCCCTCATGTGAGTCAGTTTCCCCCGCCTGGCCTCGACAGGCAATCCGGGTGTGGGCGTGCGTGCGTCACTGTCTCAGCGCCGGCGGGGGCATCAATGATGCCCTCACCGATTCAATGTATGCCCTCGCGGCCGTGACTGGCAAAGCGGAGCGAGCCAGTCAGTACTCATGCGGGTGGGGCGCCGCGCCAGTGGCATCTACCAAACTTACTCTGCTGGTCCATCTTGTCCGGGACGGCCGACCTGTCCCTGCGGACGATGCAGAATGAGTCGCTCACGCGCTCATGACGGCCGCCTCGCCAAAGCGCTTCATCTGCGCTGCCATCGCCGCCGTGGCAGCCGCAGGGGCAAAAGGCCCAGTCCACCGTCCCCAGGGGTGCCGGGCCGGGAGTCGAGGCCCTCTCTGGCCCGGGGGACCCGCCGAGCCCAGCCACCGGCGAGATGCTGCGAGGGAGGAGCCGGAGCGCCGGCTCATTCTCATCAGACCAGCCGCCCATGTGGAGTAGCAAGTGCTGCTGCTGCTGCTGCCTCTGCTGCTGCTGGAGATTATGACCCTGCCCGCGAGCCTCGGAGATGGGCGACGAGCGCCGCGGCCTGCTGGCAATGGAAACCGACGATGAAGCCGGGCCGGCCCAGTAGTCGGCCGAGTTGCCCTCGGTGAGGGTGGGAGGGCCGGTGGGGGTGGGCGAGCGGGCTGGGTCGTCACGTGACGGCACTCCACCCACGCCGCCGTCCATCCCGGGGGACGAGACCGGGAGCTGATGGCAGCGCCAGCTCGGCAAAGCCGTCGCCAGCTTGGCCTGGCCTGCCGCGGCCGAGACATGAGCCTCATGGCACGGATGGGTCGCCAGATCGGCAGGGTCCCGGCCGGCCTTGACGACGGCGACTTGATAGGCCCGAGGCATGTCCAGCGGCATGCTCCGGCGTGAGGCCCGACTCATCTTGGAGTCCGACGATGGGGGATGCATGGTGGAAGGCGAGCGGGAGTCGGGGCAGGGGGGTGCAAGTGCAGGCAGGTTCCAATGGTGGATCAGGGTGATGATACTGGAAGCAAAACAGATGATAGCGAAGGAAGTGGGTCTCGGCGAGGATTTTGGGATGATTTTCGGGCCCGGCCGGATGGATTAGCCACCTGGGTTGATGAAAGGGGGAGTTGGGAGTGTGTAGGAGAAGAGAGTGAGAAATTCGGGGAGCGGGGGGAGACGGGGCTTTTATGGGCTGCGGCACCAGGCAGGGGAGGAGGGCCATATGCGGGTGTGGCCAATCAGCAGTCAGCGCGGCGGACCGGCAGGACTGGTCCCCGTCCCCAAGGTCACCCTATGCGCCCCCCTCCCCCCTCTCCACCTCCATCCTGCCGCATCTTCCTCCCTCCCTCGGCGCACTCGGTTCCCCGCAAGCGAGGGAAACCGACCGGGCCAGGCCCAATCATGGCCACCAGTCATCAGCAGTCAGGCGGGCATATGTGGGTCGTCTCTGGGGCTTTATTTTCCCGCCCTGATATCGGGCATCTGGTCTGGTCCCGCATGCCGTCCGACACGCAATCTATCCTCACTCCCTGGATACTTTTCTGTCCCGTATTCCTGACCGGGAGAGGGGCTCTGGGGTCGAGGGGGGGATGCTTGGCCATACCGGTCAGCTCTCGAAACATGTTGCATCAACACCATGCCACCGAGTCCTCCACGGCTATGCTCTGATCTGTATATGCACCTCTTGGCTCCTGATCCCCCCCCTCCCCCCCCCCCCCCCCCCCCCCCTCCACTCCCCCCCCCTAGCCCCCCCCCCCACAACCCCCCCCCCCCCACCCCC